>JBBPRH010000466.1:0-17801 GCA_038092915.1 Boletus pseudopeckii | reverse complement strand
TACTGAGGTGAGATCCCTTATCACTGTACCTGTTCCCTGTACTTACTTGCTGTAGTGTACTTCCACAGGTACAATACATCTAGTCACTGACTCTATCAGTACTGAGTGTACTTCCACACCAGGGTCACTCTCGGTTACCATATATGGCAAGCGCACTCACATGATGATGTGCTCACACTGGATGCTCAATGAGCAGGTCAGTTGGAGTGGACACAGGAATACTATTGGTCTATTGGTGTGCATACACACAGTGTCACATGTATAATCCCTAAGGAGGTGGGATCTTGGGTGCATGGCGATGTCGCTCGCCAATTGCTTTTGCCAGGTTGGTCCAACTCCAACTTGGTCGATAGCCAACACACAGGCTGCAAAAAACAAACTCACCAAGTGAGCCAATCAATGGAGAGACAAACAAAACAAACACTTCCAGCCAATCAGAGTGTCACAAACACTGTATGTTTTTCATTGTAAAGTAATTTACACACTTTACACCACTTATCTGGCACTTTCCTCAGATTATGTGCCATCCCGTTGATGTACATGGTTTGTTCACCACCCAGCACTGTAAATATATACCGTACAACCCGCCCCATTTTTTTTCCCCATTTTTTTTTGCTCTGTGTCCCATCGTCGAGTGCTGCTCGCATCCTCGCGCTTCTCGAACGAGCGCGCCTGCCGCATTCGGACGGATTAGATATGCAGCAGCGCGTGCGAGATGCGGCCGCCGCCTCGACCCGAGGGAACCCCAAGTCACGTGCATCACGTGACGTCCGGCTAATGGGAGGCGGCACAGCATGTTTGTTTCTCGATGGTCAATTCACCCCCTGAGTTTCATCTATCTATTCAATGATCATCAATCCTTAGCGCCCCAAACCTTCCAACATTCCCTCTACGAACAGCAGGAGTCTCCTCCTCCTCGCCCTCCTCCTCCCCATCCAATTCACCCGATGCAACACGGATCCTAGCCCCGGTGTCCTCCTCTTCGCTCGACAGTTCTTCCATCTCACTGTCTTGTTCCTCACTACCCTCTTCCTCATCTCTGTCTTCGTCAATCTCAAGCTCGTCCCATGCGTGTTGCCGCACCCCGTCCTTGAGCCAGATACTGTCATCACCCGAAACCAGACTGCCAGGAGGCCAGAATCCCCACGGAATCTTTCCTTCCGCGACCAGCCTCAATACTGCACAAATACACATCAGGTTGTCAACACGGCTCCGACTTGTAGATACCCACTTGCGTTCCCAGCTCGATGTATGTCCGGCCTCCCAGCCTTGGCAGTAATCCATCCTTTCTTCTCTGCATAGGCGGTCATGATGTCATTCGCTGTCCATCTTGGCGCATGGAACTGAACTTTGGTCTGTTCGAGGGGGCGCTGCCCTGGTCTCCAAGTGCGCTTATCTTCGACCAAAGTTGCATCGGTGGATGCGTGCTTAGAGGTAGACTTCGTCTTCGAGGTAGACTTGCTGGACTGAGGGATTGAGCTATGATCGCTTGTCGATGCAACCGTTATGGTGGATGCAGACGTTGCAAAGACAGGTGAAGTGGACAATGAAGGATGTGTCAATTCTAAAATCTGTTCCAGGGGGAGAAGCCGAGCAAGTTGGTGTACACAAAAGGGCACCGCAGAGATCCGAGAGATAGGAAGGACGCCTGAAAGCACCTGTTCTTGGATATACATACGGTGTCACCGGAAATGGAGAAAGTATACATACTTGTATATCCATTGGTACGAATGAGGGCATTACAAGTCCCGGGCAGTCAACAAGGCGGACATCAGAGGTCCAAAAGAGGGTTTGAAAATGTTTTGTCTAGAGGTGGGGCGATCAGAAGTGTATGCACAAATGACAAACAGTGCGACCACACACCTTGCCAGGAGTTCGCGATGCGCGTACTCGTATCGTTCCAAATATCGCATTCAAGAGAGACGATTTCCCTACGTTTGGCTGACCTGTGAAAGCACAGATTGGGTGAATAGCTCTCAATGAAGCAAGGGGTACCGTATACCAATAACTCCAACAGTTAGAAACTCGGGTTCTCTCCATTCGTGGGCGCTGTCCATTTGCTCCTCTTCGCTGTCTGAGACCTCGGCATCATCTCCTTCGTCAGACTCTCCTTCTTCTGTTTCACGTTTAGCGTCTTGGCCATTTGGGAGTGCACCACCGATAGCTTTCCCAACCAGCTTCCCTTTTGCTTTGAGGACACCATCCCAGTCGATGATCCTTTTGACCCTAGGTCTCCATTGATCAATCCTCCGTAGTCGTTCTTCCTCACTTTCCCCCGTTCGTGGAGCCGTCACCCACTGAGGAGGCTGGAGCAGCTGTTCGTGCACATCCCTGAGTGCACGGACCAGTCTTTCCCTGAAAGAACCCGGTATATGTGGTTCGTACCGAGTGGGTCCTTGCTCGACTGTAAGGGATGGTTTCGGTGCATACGCCTCGACTGGTACAACTGGTACACCGGGATAGTTGGCGTTGAGAAAAGACGTCCAAGACGCAGTACGCGCAGGGCCAGAAATGTCCACCTTGGTTAGGACGATGATTATGCGTGGAGCTTTGGATTTTAAGGATTTTTTCAAGCGCGGACCGGGGTCGTTCTGCGAAGACAAAGAGGTGGGAATATTGAGGTATGCGGAGAGTGAAGCAGGGAAATGTAGCGGTGGACAACGGGAGTCAAGCAACATGAGAAGGATCTGGGATATTTCTGTGACGCGCCAGCTGTTTCGTGTCCGACGGAGGGGTGTATCGTGTTCGGGTATCTCAGTCTCTGAGAGATGAGCAGGGCGGATCAGCTTACAACTGTCTCCAAACCTCGATGTTTCTTTCAAAGTGAGTGGGCGGGTGGGGCATTTGGCGAGTCTCGGAATCGTTGACGGGATCGCGCACGGGATCAGCAGAGGGGATCGTCTGATCAGTCGATGGCGAGGCATTCAATGCGCGTCGCCATTGCTCGACGATGGCATCCTGCTGGGCGAGCCAGGTGCGGAAGTAAGCCTGTTCGTTTGCGTCGAGCTCGTCCTTGGACATCTGGTACCTCCACTTGGGCCGGTTTGGCACGGAGAGTTGAGACAGCTGGGACGCTGGCGCGGTGGGCGTGATCCACTCGTTCCTAAGCACTGCGAGGTCACTCGAGATGGGTCTGCTGAGGACGATGGACCCGGCCAGCGCTCTGGTGTCATCGAGAAAGCTCTTGTCGAGCTTGACAAACTGGCTTTGGAGGTTGCGTGCGTTCCTCGCGGCCTGGTCTGCTGCGAGCCTGGCGTCTGGCGTCTGGCGGGAGTGTGGATGGGCTCTCTTCTTGCGTTTTTGGGGCTGTTCTGAAGGCAGAGGGGCATCGCCGCGTTTAATTGCGCGCTTGAGCTTGAGCTGGGCCTTTCGTTGTTTTCCCGAAAGCGGCGGCATATGAGTGGATGATGACTCGGAGGATATCCCGGTGGCAGTGGGAATTATTAGTACTCTTACGGGTTTCATCAGTCAGACTTTCACTTCGCCCGTTATAAAGAGTCGCCATGTCGCAGTCCTTGAAACAGTTTAACAAATGTCCTCCAAGAAAAACGTTGTCATCGTTGGTGCTGGCTACGCCGGAATAGCCCTCGTCACCGCCCTCACCGCCAAGCTTGACTCGTCCAAGTACCACATCGTCCTCATCAACCCCCGTCCATATGCCATACCCCTCCCTGCAACCCTCCGTCTCGTCGTCAGCGAAGCTGCCAAGCTCGAACAGACTGCACTTGTCCCTCTCGACAGGCTCTTCAAGAAAGGCAACGGCGAGACCAGGGTCGGCGTCGTCAAGTCTATCGAGCTCAAGGACGCCCAGTCTGGCGGGCAAGTCGTGCTGGAGAGCGGCGAATGCATCCCATACGAAATCCTCGTCCTTGCCCCAGGCTCCAAGTGGAAAGGGCCTACCAACTTCCCTCTGCAGGAAAACGATGTATTGCCCCATATCCACACCTGGCGCAGCAAGTTTGCCAATGCCAAGCACGTCGTCATCGCTGGTGGTGGTGCGGTCGGCATTGGTCAGTCGCACATGTTTGTCCACCTTGTTTCCTTGCTCACTCTTTCCCATAGAACTGGCCGGTGAACTCAGAGACGAATACCCCGTATGTTTCATTTGTTTCTCACACATTAGTCTTCTGATTCGTGTCGTAGGACAAGAAGGTAACCATCGTTCAGGGCGACCGCCAGCTTCTCAACAGTACCTACCCGGCTTCTCTCCGCCAGGGTCTCGCAACCCGTCTCCTTGCCCGTGGCGTCGAATTGGTTTTCAATGAGCATGTAGACTCTTTTCCCGAGGAAGGCAGCGTTGGCCTTGTCACCCGCAAAGGAACAAAGATAGCCGATGCGGACCTCGTTGTACGTGTTCCCCGAGTCTTGCGCTTTGCATCCAGCTGAGCCTTGAACGAATGCAGATCTCGGCTCGTGGCCCGTCTCCAAACACAGCGTTCGTCGCTTCCCTGGGCTCATCGTCGCTGTCTGCGTCTGGCTTCATCAAAGTGAAACCCACCCTCCAGCTGGTCGATTACCCCCATATCTTTGCGGCGGGCGATGTCATTGAGTGGGCCGAGCAGAAACAGGCGGCCAAGGTCGCCTCCCATGCTGGGGTGATTGTTCAAAATGTACTGAATGTGCTCGCGGGCAAGAGTGACGCCTTGGTGAATTACCAGGGCAGCGCTGAGATGATCGTCATCACGAACGGCAGGGTGAGCAGACATTGCTGGCTGCTCTGGGACGTGCTAACACACGGACTGACTCCAGAACGGTGGCATGGGTTATTTCCCATTTATTGGTGGATTTACGTTGGGAGACTTTTGGACGAGGCTGTTGAAGTCGCGAGGGCTGATGGTTGGCATGTTTCGGTCGAGTTTGGGATATTAGGAATGTGTTTGTGTTTCACGGTAGTCAATAATAATAATAATAGTAATATCTTGTTCGCGACCAGGAACGCTACCGCCGGTTGTCGCCGCCGTTGACGCTGAAAGCAAGTTCAAGTCGTCTTAGCACCCTTCGCTTCGACGGCCCATCTCACGCCGCTTCCTTGGATTCATTTGCTGACAGTTTCATATGAGTCTCGGATTTCTTCCCTTCCACCCATTCCCCCTCATGCCCGTCGCAGCACTTCCCCGCCCGCTCGATTCCATCTCGAGCGGTCGGCGTGTGCTCCCCAGGAACAAGGATTTCTTGAACAAGCATGGTCATAGGCACCATTCATTTGACCCAGAAAAGGCCCCATATCCGTTGAGCTACGACAGGCAGGTCCTGGAACTGTGAGTGAACCTGCTATCACCCTTGTCGAGCAACTTGCTCAGCATATGCCTTGCTATCTCTGGCGTTGCAGCGAGAGCATGGACCTCAGCTTCATCTTGCGCATGACAAAATCAGTCTCGTTTGCCTCCTTCACAGACAGCTCACCACGACGCTCGCTTGATCTAGGATGTGGTGTATGTCTTTGCTTTCACTCTAGACGCCCCCCTCCTATCTTTACCTCACGCCGACCACTCACATCTCACATCTTTCTTTCTAGGGCGGCACGTGGGTTCTCGAGGCTGCCAAAGAATGGCCAGATTGCCACTTCGTACGTAGGATTATCTGAGACCGTATCCTGAAATTTCACGTGCTATCTTTAGGTTGGATTCGACCTTGTCGATGTGCAAATACCCCTGTCGCTATTAGAACCAGGCATCGCCAACCGCATAACTTGGGTGCACGGTAACTTGTGAGTATCATTTCGGGGCAGGCATTAAACCAGTCCGAGGTTGCCTGACATGCCACAATTCCTCAGCTTGACGACAAAATTGCCCTTTGACGACGATGAATTCGACCATGTTCATATGCAAGGTCTAGGTAGGGGCATCCCTGAGAACAAGGTGAGTGTCCCCCACCATTAGGTCGTGCTCTCGCGTTCGTTTGCGTTGTGGGGTACCTTCTGACATGTCATTTTTTCTACGCGCACTTTCTATCCGTAGTGGGGGGTATTACTTGAAGTAAGCTGCACTGCACTCTCCCACAGATCACGGATGCTCATGAGTCTCGCCAATGATAGGAGGTCAACCGGGTTTTGAGTCCAGGTGGTGTCGTGGAGGTGATTGAACATGGTATGTCTTCCCCTCGTCCCTAGTGATGCTCAACAATTATCTCCACTCAGATATCATGTTTCCCACCCTCCCACGTTGGTTCACAGCACCTCTCCGCGTACGCAATAAACGCTCCGACTCCATCCACCATCCTAACGGCCACCGAGGAGCAACGCCGCCGCCGCCATCGGCCGACTCGAGACCACTACCGCACGATCATGTACTGCTTGAAAGTTTGTATTATGGTGTATTTGAGAATCGATTTATCAATTTACGACCTACTGGTGGGTATCCCCTTTCCTCTGTTGTGACTGGTGTGTTAATCAGACACAAGCTATCCTTCCCATCCACTTTACGTCCAACTTTCGACAAGTGATCTCTGCACCCCTCCTGCATTTCCGTATGCCTGCGATTCCACCCCTACCTGCGCTCCCACAACCCCTACTAGCCAATGCGTTGCTTATGGGCGGAGACGTGGATAAACCAGAGGCAGGCTCCCTGCCGTCAAGTTCATCTGACTTGCCGACCCTCCGACCTAGCTCTGTTTCCTTTTCCTCAACAGAATCAAGACGAACCAGCCACTCCGAATCAACAGAGAAGTCCTCTCTGTTCGACCAGAGCTATTCCATATCGGACGCGAACACACAACTGACGAGTAATTTTGGTGAACCCCCCTCCCCTAGGTCCCCCAAAACGGCACAGAGCACAAAGTTACCGCTCTATGTTATCGACTGGTCGTCTGCTGAAAGCACCGTGGGCAGTGGCTCCAAGTCCCGTTTTCTCATGCCATTACGGGAAGTGGACAAGCTGAACGAGACCTCACTCGCAATGCATCTATACTGGAGCTACCAGAGTGTGCTTGCTTGTCAAGAATCGATGTGGGAAGAACTTGTGGATAGGATGAGAAATCGACCAGACGAACTGAGGGAATTGGGATGGGAAAGTGATCTTGAGTTGAATGAGTTGGAGAGTAGGACCAAGTTTGAAGTGTTAGTTGAACGGTATAAGCAGTGAGTCTGGGATTCCCTGCGTTGACCTTGTGGATGCTGAGAGAGGACTGCAGAGATATGCAAGCGCGGGTATCGCTCTGGTGTTCGCTGGCAGAGTTGGGGTGGCCGGTACCTCCACGTGAACCGCTATCGAAGGCTGAACTCGTGGAGGAGGAACGGTTACACCATGCCATGCTCGAGGCGAGACGATATGCAAGCGAAGATGACCTACAGACATACTGTCGCTCCGTCCGCTCTTTCGTGGGTTCCAAAAGCTGTTGACCTGACCCCATCGTATCCGTTCTTTCTATCCGCCGGACACCACCTCCCTGCACCACACACTACGAGTCCCTTATGCAGGACCACATACCTTGATGACATGATACCTCCCCACGAAGTGACTTGATGGGCGCTTTTGGACTGTAGCAATGCATTTTATTCTCTATGTATTTCCACGTGTTCTGCTTGCTTGTGCTGTTATCGTATAGATACGATTCAATGAGACGAATAGAACGCCCTTCTCTGTAGGCAAGCACCGAATGGCTTCGGTTCTTGCATATGGAGAAGGTGGGTGTGTCGATAAGTACCAAAAAAAAGCAGAAAAGAAAACATGTCCTGATTTGAACTGTCGGGGAGTGCCGAGTGAGTGGCTGATGCATTTTTCGTTGGCGGGGAAGGATTTGGCCATATGCCAGCACACAAGTCAAAGGCGAGCACGTCCAGCGCCGTTGCTGCAGAGACATCGCAGCATGCAACGGACAACACTGCGCACGGACCACCGATGCCCACCAACGAGTCCGGACACCCACCACCCCGACGATGGCGCTGGTCCCCGCTCACTGATTCCAGCACCAACTCACGTCCTCCCATATTCACTAGAGACGGCAGGTGCGTCTCCTTTCCGTCTGATATCGACCCGTATGCGACCCCCTCTCCAGCCACTTCTTCTCCATCGTTGGCTCCGCCATCAAAATCCATTCGACGACTTCCGGAAAGATCATATCTACACTACCCGGATCCCGGGATGATGGCCACACGGACGTCATCACCTCCGCAGTCCTGAGCCCTCAGAACGCGTTCCAGCTGATCACTGCATCGTTGGATGGAACTATCAAAATTTGGGACTTCCTCGAAGGCGTGCTTTTGCGAACTATTGGCCTTGATCAGTCTATACATCACGTGTGTACCCATGAGAAAATCAAGGACCATCTTTTCGTGGCCGCAGTTAAGAACAAGAGCAGTAAAAGTTTATGTGAGTCTTTCCAAGGGTCTTTTAACTGACAGTTGTTTATCTTTCTTAGCACAAGACCCCCCACTGGTAGGTCACACCGACAACCCCCAGCATGAGAGCTGCATAGTGCTCCGGGTGTCTCTCAGAACCCAAGGTACGAGTAGCCCCGAGAAAGCTCAGAAGCCATCCCAAGTCGTACCGATCGGGAAAACGAGGTCGACAGCCGGCCTCGCGATCTCTGCCAGTGGTGAACGATTGATCGCTATCGCTGGCCACAAGGCATACGTGGCGCAAATCTCAAATCTCAAGTCAGGGTTCACCAAATTTGTATCCCCGGAGCTTCTCACCTGTCTTGCTGTGCACCCGTTCGAAGACTACTTTGCAACTGGTGATGCCAAAGGTGTCGTACGACTATGGTATTGTCTAGATCCCAAACTTGTCAAGGTGGTGGGTGTGGAAAAGAAATCTCAGACGTCGACACTTCATTGGCACGCTCACGCGGTCTCTTCCATCGCTTTTACTACCAATGGCGCATATCTGCTGAGCGGTAGCGAAGAGTCCGTCCTGGTCATATGGCAGCTGCATTCCGGTAAACGGGAATTCGTCCCTCGAGTTGGTTCTCCGATAAAAAACATTGTTGTCTCCCCGCCGAGAGTGACGGAGGAAGAGTATCTTTTGGGACTCGCAGATGCTAGCTATGCATTTGTAAGCTCGTCCACGCTCAAGCTTTCACGCGTTTTCGCCCGAATAAGATTAGGTATACCTACATCTTATATGTCCGAGATACGACGTCTCATAACATCACAGATCCCATTGTAACGAATTCCTGGTCATCCTCATCCTCCGCACCCCTCGCCTTCCATCAGCCCTCAGAAACCTTTATCCTTCCCTCTTCTCACCCTTCCTCTCTCCAAACATACTCTCCCTCCAACTTCACCCTCATAGCTGAACTCGAAGTCTCACCTTCAAATCGCGTCTCCAGACGCGAGGACAAGGTACTCGAACCTTCACGTGTTGAGCGAGCCGTCATTTCTTCCAACGGCGAATGGATGGCTACGATCGATAAGCGTGAAGGTGACGAATCTTTCCGTGGCGAAATATACCTCAAACTCTGGTTCTGGGATAAAAAGACAACATTTTGGATATTGAACACAAGGATTGATCGACCGCATGGATTGGCAAAGGTTACTTCCTTGTCGTTTCGTCCGGGTGTGGAGGATGTACAGGTTGTGACCACTGGCGAAGATGGAAATGTGAAGGCATGGCGAATACGAAGGACCAAGAACAAGAAGGGGAGTGAAGAAGGTGAGCAATCTCATTGGGCCGCCAAGACTACAAAATCGACCTTGATACACAACCTGCAGTTTCGTGGACATCAAGATCGAGTTTTAGTCTCAGGTCAGATATCCCTAGACACACGTCGTGGTCGCCCGATGGATCTCTCTTGGCTGTTCCTATTGGCAGCTCCGTCGTACTCTACGATCCCAATACCAATGCTACCCAGCAATCATTCGTTATCCAAGAGTGCCGTCAACCTTCTGAGGCCCACTTCATCGGCTGGAGTGGGCGGTACTTGGCTGTCATGGGAGGGGTAGACTTGGTTGTTTGGGACGTTGTTTCTCAGTCAGGTACTTTCCCTTCCAAATCCAGCTGCACGATATTGACAAATCTTCGTCCTAGTAACTTGGCACCTCAAAAATAGACATCGTTACGACATGGTTATGTCGCATCCCTATCGTGATACCTTCATCACCATTCATTCTACTGCCAGAGATTCAACGTCGTCTTTAGTCACACTGTTTCGTGCCACCTCTCCCACTCCGCTAATGGAATACACCCTTCCATTCGGTATTCTCAATATCGCCTTCTTTTACCAACCATCACTCCCATTTTCTAGCGATTTCTCGCTAGTAGCTCTGACCCACAAATATGGCGTTGTTATCATGGGTGACGACTTCATTCTCCCCGAAGACCCTGGAGCGTCTGCCAAGGCGCTTCAAAGACATCATCCTGCCGCACCCCGAAGATCGTTATTCGAAGAAATGTTCGGTGTTCCTGCAATCGCGGGTCTGTCGAATTCAAACGAACAGACCCGGGAACCAGCGACGGATCTCGGGTCAGGTGGTGGTGTTGTGGTACCTTGGAGAAGTAGTGACACCACTAGCTTCTTCGATGCGCCTTCGCATCTTATGCCGCCTATAGAGACGTTCTTCGAGCCTCTGATTGATTCGTTCTTGAGACTACGAACCACGGATGATGAGATTCCTGCGGCACAGACGGAGGACGGGGTTGCCGAAGCAGAGGACGATATGCCAGTTGATACGGTTCAGGAGACCGACCCTGTCAACGCGTCAGTGGTGTCTAATGAAGCAGTTCTCGGGGTGTTCGTGCCACTGTTCAAAGAGATGGCAGGTATGTGTGTTGATACTGTTAGATGCTGCAGTTCTCATTCCTGCTCCAGAAGCCCCGGGCTACACCTACGGATCCAACAAAAAGGTGGCCCCGCCAAAAGCAGTCAATGGGTCAGCAGGAAAGCACACGAAGCCCATCTCGCGTGTTCCCACTAAAAATTCCGTCCGCTCAGCTATCCAACTCCTCCCACCAGATCAAACTACACCTTTGGTAACCACCAAAACTGGTAGAAAACGCAGTAGACCGTCCCTTGATTGATTTTTCAATCACAGGCACGTAAAAGGGGGCTGAGTTGAGATATTGTTGAGTATTTCATATATTTACACCACTGCATGCTCCGCTAGCACCTTGTCGCAATGCAACACCCTGGAACCATGTCTCGCCACATGTAGCCTAGTCTCTTCTACTTGAGCTCGAATGAAGATGGTATGTAGAAAATGGTCTGTCATCTAGATGTAGCCTCAAATCAAACTTGCTACGCTCTGTGCCAGGAATGTTTGAAGCTGAGGAGCAGTGATGCACCCCACATCACGTCCTTCGGCGGTCCCACCTGCGTCGAAGATGCAAGGGAGAGCAACGACAATGCCGAATCCATGCGTGTGTTGTTGGGATCACCATCTTGGATTTCCTCAGACCCGAGTCTAACGTACCCTTCTCTGGACAACTTCCGGCGCTTGGCTTGGCGTTCGCAGGCCCATTCGAGTGTTCGTATCCTCTTCCACCTGACGGGTCTTCCCTTGGTCTGTTCCTGCTCGGCTATTTGGTCGTGTCTGTCTAACGCGGCCAAAGCGATTGAGTTTTCCGACAGGGTCCGGGGGCGGTATGAGTCGATATCCTTGGCGTTCGGCGCCTGGTCCTTTGCTTCCGTGGACCCAGAATGTTCTCCTGACCGTGACGTCAACGCGTTCAGGGAGTCGAGCAACGGTTTGATCTTGACGATCGCCTTGGATGCGATCCTGTCCAGTCCATCTCGCGGACCCTTGCTTTCCGAAGAAACATTCGCCGTTGAACCGACCCCCGACTCGTCCAGTGTGGCATTGTGCGATGGAGAGGACACGCTGCGCAGACAAGAGTCCGACCTCGCTCGTCCCGAGCTCCCATCCGAACCTTCGACCAGCAGTTGATTCAGACCCCGTTTCGACGTCTGTCGTTTATTCTGGAACCAGATCGTGACGGTCTTGTAGTCCCTATAAGCGATCCGGACGTTTAACATCGGGTGTGCTCAGAAGCGCCCACTTCTCGACGAGTGCGAGTGACTTACATTCCCAGCTCGGCCGCGAGGTCCCGCTTTTGCTGGCGGGATGGGTGTGTCTCTTGCCTGAACACATCATCGAGTCGAGCGAGCTCTGTAATTGACACGCGGTGTCGGACCTTCCTGCTTGATATTGTGGTGACAGTCTCTCGCTGGGACGGGCCACGGTTTGTCCGGTTCTCCTTGTCAGCCAAAGGTCGAGCAGCGGTGGTGCGACGGGTGCTTCTTGGGGCAGTACGCATCTGATATAAGTAAAGGAAAGTGGGATAGGCTGTGGAATCTCGCGCTGTGGACAAGTACACTCAGGGGTTCAGAAACCTCGACGCGCGGCTAACAATATGTTCACGTGAGCAAAGTCACCGAATGACGGGGAGGAAAACAAATAAATTGTGTTTTTTCTCATAGTAACAGTCAACATGCAACTGAAAAGTCGTACCAGTGGTATGCAAAGGTGGAACAACAAACAACAGGTGGGTATGAAACTTGCAGCCGAATAAAGACGAATAATTAGGATGAATACAACAACAGTTACCGACACCGTGGTCCTTGAACGAGAAAACTGAAGATAATTACGAGCGCATCTTGAAATCCAGGAGCGTGATGGCCGCCTCCACGTCTTCAAACTTTGGGCGAGAGAATAGGGCGTTCTCCCTGTTTGAGGCGTTGCCATGTGGAGAAACGGTGGTGCCGGACACGAGATTAATTGCTTCTGGCTCTGCTGTGTCTCCATCAACCTCTCGGCAGCGTGTCAACACGGGACGCGTGGACAACCTGTCCGTCTCTTCATCGACCCATTTTTTCTGCCTCGCCTTGAGGCAGGCCCACTCCAGGGGGTAGAGTATCATTTCTTGTGACGATAGAACCGCCAAGCGGGCCTCTTCAGGGTCGGGGGAAGACCGAGGAACGACTGGGGATGATAGCATGTGCGTCCAGAGCTCCGAAGGGCTGGACGGGTCTTTCTGTTGGACGTTACACTTGCGTGGGGTGAGTGGTAAGCGCGACGGGTTCAATTGCGAAGTCAAGCTGGGGCGCTCGGAGAGGGCAGCGATATGATCGAGCGAGATTTTAGAACGATCAAGCGGTGTCTTTGAACGCCGATGTGGTTGATGGGGACTGTGGGGCAAGCGGGTCTTTGTGGGGTTGTTTTCGTTAACAGAGAGGGACTTTTTCCTAGAAGTTTGACGTCTGTTCTGAAACCAGTTGGTGACAGACTTGAGCTCCCTAGTGTGGGCGTGGGTCAGATGAGCGCGGAGGGGGTACAGGGACATACATGTCGATTTCGTTGGCGAGCGCTTGGCGTTGGGCGCGGGTAGGGTGTGGTGTGGTGTCGAACAATTGGTGGAGGGCATATAGCTGGGCAGGTGTGTTGCGGCGCCTAACGTATGGGACGAGGGTAGTCATTGTGTTCGAAAGCAACATATGGACCCATACCCGATCATTCACGTCGCGGTCATGTGACTCTCAGACTCGATCACGTGCAAATGCTTACATTAGATCTATTAAACTAGATATACTCGTCAATATCATTTCTGTCATGTGTCCCATCCCTCCGCTAGTAACATGTTCTCCTCCTCCGTATTCGCTCCCACAGGGGCAATATAGATTGTTGCTTCCTGCTGCAGCAGCTTGAGATGTTCGTGTGTTAGACTCTCCGCCCACGGTGTGTTCAAGTACATCTTCTTCATCGGTACCCCTACGCCCTTCCTCAAGCGGCAGAACTCCGCAATCGTCACAGCTGGTATTGCTTGGACTTCCATACATTGAAATTTCGGACAAAGAACGTGACGAGTAAGGGTACCCGCCGGCCTGCCATCCAAGGGTATGCGGTAGTTCATGGGGCTCTCCGCAAACATGTTGAGGACCTCTGGTTTTA
The DNA here is from genome assembly GCA_038092915.1 of Boletus pseudopeckii. Lineage (NCBI taxonomy): Eukaryota > Fungi > Basidiomycota > Agaricomycetes > Boletales > Boletaceae > Boletus > Boletus pseudopeckii. Next base: position 3,979 of record JBBPRH010000466.1, on the reverse strand, counting down.
TCCGAGCCAGTCGCGCATACCCGATCTCGGGCATCGTGTCCAGCCATCGGACAAACGTCCGCTTTCCCCCCGCGTTCATCTCCAGTTGGATGTTGTACAGTGTCAAGATCCGCACTTGCATGAATTGCCGTGTCAACATTGCGATCAATGGCATATAGTCACTGCCAGTCATAGTCATCAGGGTCAAGTCACGAACACGAGGGGCGTGGACCTGTGAAACGATGAAGCACGCGAATGAGAGGTTGAAAGACCCGAGGGTGAAGGTCTTTAGCTTTGGGAGCTCGACGGGAGCGTGGTCGAACCACTTCTCTTCTGGCTGAGGACCGCACCCGTCCAGCGTGAGCTTGTCTAAATTGGGACAATCCTGAAGAATTTCTCTAAAGCGCAACAGTGTTGGAGACGAGTCTATTGTAATATGTCGAAGGTCGAGCGTCGTCAGATTGGACAGCGGCGTGTCGTTGAAGTCTATATGAATACCCGATAAACAAAGGTATTGTAGGTGGCGGGTCTGGCCACCAAACAAAACGGCAGGGTCGCGATGGCCTTGGGTATCAAACCCAGGTCCGATCCAAACATAAGGCATGCCTGAGCGGTGAATCTCGAGGCGCTCGATATTGATGGGTGTCCCTGCATTTCCAGCGGTTTGCAGTTTCTGAAGGACGGTAAGTGCGGGAGGCCAGTTGTCGACGATGATAACGAGCATACGAATCTGAGAGAGTTTGGTGAAGAGGTTGTCGAGCATGTCCGACATTTGCTCAGCCGTGAATTGTGGAAAGTCTCGTACACCGTTCCGTTTGGAACCAGCTTCGTTGATTCGAATATCCAAGCGTGCGGACCCCGCTCGTTTGAACCACTCCCATGATCTCTCGTAAGGAGGAGTGTCATGGAACCAAATGGCGTTCCAGATCATCGGGTCCTCGGTCATTAAGCGACGCCATGCTTTGCAAACCCACGTGAGACGTAAGCGCTGCTTTACACCTTCCGAGGGATGGTTTGCGGACCACACGACGAGGTGAAAGATATTGGAAATGATTTCTGGTGGTAGGTCCATGAAACGGAACATACGCCAGTATATGAACGTGCGGTTGAACTGGAATTGGAGGGTTTTGTGGAGAAGTTCAAGGTTGACTCGAGGACCGTGTCTTGCAATTTGAGCCTCACCGTACGCTATCGCGTGCGACCATCTTTCGATGAGCTCTTTCATCCTCGGGTGCATTTCCCTCCTCCCGGTCGTGGGTTCAGGCATGGCTTCGAGGGTCTCCCTCATGACCTGTAGCTGAAGATTCGCGTAACCCTTCGATCCGGGGATTGGAGAGAGTGGTACATTGGGGCGATGAGGAACGGGGGCAGGGGGTTGTGCAGGTGGAGGGTTGGTGGACATGACGTGCTAGCGCTGGGCGGGGATTAGGAATGGGTGGAGGGGGGAAAATGGGGGACACAGTCTGAGAAGATGGGTGGATGAAGATGAGTTGAGAGAACGGTGGGCTGGGCAGCTTTATAGAAAGAGTCCACAAAGGCAGCTTGTACTCTTGTGATCATTTGTGATCGATATGTGGCACACTGCCAAAGCGTACTTGTTTGTCCTTGTGGGCGCTATAATTCTTAATCCTTTATTTGTCGGCTGGGAAACCCACACCTCTTTCTTTCAGCCATCAAAGCGAGCAATCCATCACTTGCCTCATCGTGTGCCCCACCAGCAAGTCCACAAAGCTCGCGCGTGGTACGCCCGTGTTCGCCATCGAGGTGCCCTACATCGTCTTCCAGAGCCACCGGCTTCCATCTATAATTTAGCGGGCGACGGTGGGGGAAAGTTGTCCTACTCGACAAAGCTTAATACCGGAAAGAGGCCAAAGAGGCGAAAAAAGCGCGACGCTTTTTTCGCCTCTTTCGCCTCTTTCGTGTGTTGAGCTTTGTCGATGCTATTTTCAAGTGTTGAGGGTATTCCGTATTTTCGACTTTGCATTCATTTTGTCGGTTTCACCACGTGTATTTCCTTTTTTGTCCACCAAAAAGCTGGTGCTGGCTTACATAACATTTCCGCTGTGTGTACGACGGTGGCACAGCCACCGCCCGCATTTCGCCCGGGTAACCTTTTGTGTAGTCATAACTTGTATCTTAGCTAGTGGGAGGCGATATCGATGTTGAACTCGTGGTTTGGTAGCACGTCGAGCCGTCGCTCTCAGCCCCGACAAACGCGTTCTAATCCACCGCCAGCCCTCGACGATGCCCACTCCGGCCCTTTAAACGCCTCGTCGGTCTCCCGGTCCACTGACGGCCACTTGCAGACACCGCGCAACTTGACCTCGGCGTCTGGCGTGCCACTCGACGAAGTTCATGCACATATTAACGACCCCAGTGTCTACGCACACACTCCCAGCCTGATTCGTAGCGCAGAAAAGGAGGCAGGAACCCCGAGGACATCCTACGCCCCAACCAGTCTGGACGCTACGACCTACCAGCATGACAGCACCCAGATCACCAAACGAGTCTCTACGCCAGAACGCCCCGAAGGAACCCTGTTCACGCCCCAGGATGCCATCATCACGCAAGTATTTGGCATGTCTGCGACTGACCCCGTACCACTGCCCTCGAACGCGCTGCAACCGTCTGTGTCGCTGATGACGTCCGACTCACTGCCTCCGCCTCCCTCGATGCAGACCGCTCCCTCGCCGAACGCGCGGCCTGGTCCTACATTGACGATCTACGACCCTTTTTCGGGTGCCAAGCTTGGCGAGCACACGCCCATCTCATCTTCTACAGCCACCCCGGGGGAGCCACCTTCCGCTACTCCCCTTCCTACGACAGACGACCACAAGCTATGGACCAGTCTGGAGCGCATTTTGGAGCTTCAGGCCGAAATAGCTGCGATGCACGCGGACATGGAGGGTGTTGGTGGAAAGGGCTCGGGAAACACCCACGCAGGTGGGATTGCGAGTGTGGCTGAAGGCGGTAACGCTGGATCCAGGGAGAGATCGAGAAGGGGTCAAACCTTGCCGGTCGGTGACGAGGAGCCCGAGGAGCATGAACCAGAAGGTGGTGCTACAGGGGGAACCGTCTCCGAGATTTCCACCGACCACTCTGATGGCGAGGATGAAGAAGAAGAAGAAGAGGACGATGACGAGGACGATATCCACGGGTATGGCAAGAAGAGGCGAGACGAAGAGTTTGCTAGACTCGCGGAGCAGTTTGCGCAGCGAAAGGCAGCCATCGGTGGTATTATGAACAAGGTTCGTACATCCAAGAGTTCATCATCCTACCTTGACCATGAGCTCTCCATCCGACCAAACAGCTCGACGACCTCTCGACGGCTCTGAAGACATTCCATGCACTCCCTCCCCCGCTATTCGACCTTGCAATATCCCCGTCCCGCACAAACACCATGTCGTCCGCACCATCAAATATTTCAGCGCCATCTTCTCCTGCTCCGCTCCATGTGTATCCTGGGCGGTCATCGTCTCCATTTTCGTCCATCTCTCAATCCCAAGCTGTCCACTCGATACCTCCGACTGTATCACTCTCTCCACCTATTCCGCCGATATCGACTCTGGCGCCTCCCGTGTCATCGGAACATTCGAGTGCCCCATCTGGAATTAAACATATAGTCCCCCCTGTTTTACCCCGGACGGCTTTGCCGACGATCATACCGGCGGCCCCACATGTTCCGGCTGATTTGAACCCTACAGGAATCTTGAGCAGATGAATGCTAATGCCGCATGTCGCAATTGGCCAATTTTCACTCTGATTTCACTTTGCACATCTGCCGCCAATCACACATCGATTATACACTGGATGACTATTGAAAAAAAAAAGTAACAGTGATACGTAATGTAGTGCTCCCCATCCACAGTTGGTGTAAAGCAGTCAATAATCAAAGAGACATATTTGGATACATATACATCACAGATGTTGAAGCAGGTCATTGAAATAAATAAATAAATGTTACGACGGGAGCCAGCCCAACCTGTGGCAAGGTCTCCTC
>JBBPRH010000465.1:0-17807 GCA_038092915.1 Boletus pseudopeckii | reverse complement strand
CTCCTTGTTCCCATCGAATCCCTATAAATATGCCCCATAGAGCAACGACACCATTCCATCCCACCTGATTCAACATGGGCATCCCAGCAACTATCCGCGAGTACCGTAGCCAAGCTTGTGTTTCCCGCCTTCTCCTTCCCGGCTCTCCTTTGACCATGCTCAACACAGGGCGTTAGCCACCACGACTTCATAATTCAGAATGTCCCGCTCTCAAAGCCGAGGGCTAGTGAGGTCACTATCAAAATTCACGCAGTCTCTTTACAAGTAAGCTACTCTCAATTCAATAGCCAATCCATCCCGCGCTTACTTGTCTTGTCTAGTACCGTGATCTCATCGTCTCCAGAGGCACTTACCCAGGGTCCGTCCATTCATCTCTTTCTTCACCTCTTACGTCCTTCTCCGTTTATCCACAGACAGAAGAAAAACGTCGTTCCCTGCTCCGACGGTGCTGGCGAGATTGTAGCAGTTGGCGAAGATGTCAAGGGTTGGAAAATCGGTGACCGTGTCTCCCCAAATTTTGCAATCGATCATATCCATGGCGACGTCACTGAAGACATCAAGAACACTGGTCTCGGAGGCCAGATAGATGGTGTATTGAGAGAGTATATTAACGTGCCTGCTCATGTGGGTTCATGGTACTGTTCCTCCTTGGTCCCGTCATTGATGTTGCATAGTCCCTCGTCCGAATTCCCGACTATTTGACATATGAGGAGGGTTCCACTCTACCGTGAGTTGCTCCTTTTTTTCTTCTCGTGATGGTCTTGCTGAAAGACGTTCAATGCCAGATGTGCTGCATTGACCGCGTACAATGCATTCCACGGGTCTGTTCCCATCAAGGGAGGCGACTACGTCCTCGTTCTTGGCACCGGTGGTGTTTCTGTGTAAGCCCACGAACTCCTGTGACGTCAGGTACCGACACCTCGTAGCTTTGGTGCTCAGATTGCGCTCGCTGACGGTGCGACGGTCATCGCGACTTCCTCGTCTGACGCGAAGCTTGAGATTGTGAAGAAGCTTGGTGTACAGCACCTGATCAACTACAACACGAACCCTAACTGGGAGGACGAGGTTCTTAAGATCGTGAGTGGTCGAGGTCTATAGTATTATTCCGCGTCGTAACAGATCATTTGATTCTCCAAGACCGAGGGGAGAGGTGTCGACCACATCATCGAGGTAGACGGATACCAATAATTCATCATGATGCTCAGCACAAACTGCATTTTATAGGTCGGCGGACCCAACACGATTCCAAAGTGCATCAAGGCCATCAGACACGCTGGGCAGGTTCACATTATCGGTTTTGTGTCCGGGGTAAGATATGTCCATGCCTTCGTTTACAAGCGTTTAGTCGTATTGCATCTACATAGGGTGAGAACGGTATACCTATCCTTCCGACGATCGGCAAAGCCATCACTTTCCGCGGTATTCTCATTGGTTCAGTCAAGCAGTAAGTGATCGTTCCTTGTCGGTGATCGGTGTACGCACTGCTCACCGGTTGGCACTTTAGATTCGAGGACATGAACCGTCTTTTCATTGCACGGCAAATCCACTCTGTTGTGGACAAGGTATTTTCGTTCGAGGACGCCATCGAGGCGTACTCGTACTTGGAGTCGCAGAAGCATGTGGGCAAGGTCGTCATCAAGGTGACGAAGAATTAATTGCGCGTTGTTTCACCAAGGGGGGTGATGCAGTAGAATAATGCGTGTATTTGATTCACGGTGTACGATGTTTCTCTTCTTGGACGGATGGGCGTCACTAAGGTGGAGGTTTCTGATTGAGGTAAATGCTTCGAGGCATCCACCGAGTCCGGCACGAGTCTGCATCGGTTAGGGAAGCCAATTTTTTCACGCCTTACGTCGGAGAAGAAATGCACACAGGATCACTTGAATAAACACGGCGATCTATATGTAAGCATTATATTATGAAACAATACCTTCAGGATACGATGGTAACTACCCACCTATGTGTACAAACAAGATCCGCTATCTTGCCCAATCGCTACATGGTCTTGTGTGACACCAGCGCCGCGCGTGTAGGATCCAAATGATCAACCTCGTCGACCATATAGTCAAAAAACATCGGCGTAATCCCATTGGTGTGCCCTTTGTCCACAGACATATTGGCCCAACGATAGACCGTAACCCAGCAAACTTTATCATCGTAGACGACATCGTCCGGACTCTCCTGGTCCCCCACGGTGGTGTGGCACGCAAACAGATACGCAAACTCGGGGGTGCTTCATATCGTGTCGCATGATTCGGACCTCGTTGCCAGATGTCCATCGTGCCGTGCAAAGGCGGGTTCCGAGCCGAAAGGACGTTTTTGGTTGGGAGCCAGACACATGCTCTTGGGAGATATGAGAGAACGGTCAACCTGCGAATAATGGTCACAATATCCCGCAATTGGACGTCTAGTAGTAATTGTCGCCAGCTCCCCACTGGGCGGTCTTGAGAAGTGTATCCCCGAGGAAATCCAGGGACCCAGGGACAAATGCTTGGGAAACGTAAGCCAGCCTCCTCTGAGTATGGTACATGCTTGATGTCAAGGATTGAAGTCCACGTTGTGGTCACAAAAGCTAGGTGAAGATTATCACCGTTTGTGAACTGTCATATGGTAGAGGGTTCGGACTCACCTTGAGACTACTTGACAACAATGAGCGAAGGAAACTCATAGAGCTGCGGTGTCACGATTCATGGCGCAGGTGACATCAGTGCGGGCTGCGTATTTGTACACAGCAAACGTTACTGGTCAAATATTCCTTCCCACACGATCTGGCGCATACGGATAGTAGATATTCTCTAACAGAATAACCACCGGGAGTCGGCTTCATCCTGGGTTGAACGATTGAACGATTCTTGAAGGTCAACGCACGATTTCATAGGAACGCGGCAGCGGCGGTGAAACTTACTGATGTCATGATCAATCGACCGCGGCCACTGAACTAGAACTGCGACATATTATTAGTAGCCACTGATTGTAGTTATGGAAGAATCAGGAAGATGTCAACTTTTGGTTGAAGTTTCAAGTTTTGAGTTTCAATGCAGCCGAGATAATTTCCGGTGTTGCCCCGGCCTCGCGACTACTAAGTTGCCACTTCACTAGAAAGTTACTACTACTAGGACAGTGTCGCACCCAACATTTCCTTTGAAGGCGTGACTGTCAATTTTGACTTTTGAGGACGACGAGCGTCTATTACAGCTCGCGCGCGCAGTCCAATTACAGACAGAAACTGCCAAAGTGTTACATGTCCAACTCTGACATACCGCTCCACACCATCACACCCAACTCACGATCCCACGCAGCGTACGCTCCTCTCGTTGACCAGCACAATTCCAATTCGCAACGGGACGACCGAACACCCGAGAGGACAAACATGCACACAGGTGCGCTCAGGAGTGGTGCTGCGGCACGAACAACGACACGTGGGTTCGGGAGTGGGCGTTCGAAGGGCAAGGGGAAGCAACGGGAACAGTATGCAGACGAGTCAGACGAGGAAGCTACGTTGTTGGGACACGTGGAGAGGACCGCAGACGGTGATCCTGACGGCGAGGACGACGGTGATATCGGCGGTGAGGGACAGAGCTCGACTAGGCTGAGGCGTTTGGAGGGATCGCAAATATCCAAGGTGCGTTGACTCGTTTTGTGGGATGGGCACAACAATCGTAGACGTTAGTATTCATACCTTGACTCTCACAGCGCTCATCAACACTCAGCAGAGCGGGAAACAGAGGTAGACAGGACAACTCCCGTACCATCTCATTCAGACCTCCAGGTGGGCATGGCTTTCCTCTGTTCGCTGGTTATTGAACGTCATACATGATCTGCTGTCTCTCTCTGTTCTTGGCAGAGAAACTCCAATCCCGCTTTCCTCCCAACATCGTTCGCAACCAAAAGTACAACATATTCACCTTCTTCCCGGTTGTTCTATACGAACAATTCAAATTCTTCTTCAATTTGTATTTTCTGCTCGTCGCACTTTCGCAGTTCATTCCTGCACTCAAGATTGGTATGCCCATCAGCATATCTCCTTTCCTTTTCCTCGTATCTGATATTGTTTAGGTTTCATAATCACGTATGTTGCACCACTCGCTTTCGTCCTATGCATCACGATGGGAAAGGAAGCATACGATGACTACAAACGCAATCTCCGAGACCGCGAAGCCAATTCTCAGAAATACCTCATATTGGTTCCCCCTCCCTCTCACAAACGCACGAGTGTCCACTCATCCGAGTCTGCGACCCTATTCGACGTCGCTGATCCCGAACTGCAGGAACAGTCGCACTCTCAGCCAGATCCAGGTCCACACACGCGTTCCGTACCGTCTTCGTCTCTGAGAGTTGGCGACCTCGTAGTCCTTGAGAAGAACGATCGCGTACCCGCCGACATGATTCTACTCCGAACATCTGATCCATCTGGAACGTGCTTCATACGTACGGATCAGCTCGATGGTGAGACAGACTGGAAGGCCCGCGTCGCCGTCACTGCGACGCAAGGCCTAAAAGGGGGTGAAAGAGAGGTTATGTTGCTCGATGGAGAGGTCTACGCCGATGCACCAATCAAGGACATTCATAATTTCGTCGGCACCATCACCGTGCACTCGACGTCTGAATCAGGGCATGCACATGGGAACGCTTCCCCAGCTGTGGAGTCCCTTACGGCGGAGAACATGCTTTGGGCGAATACTGTGTTGGCCGCAGGGTCTGCTGTCGGGTTCGTGGTGTACACGGGAAGTGAGACGAGGGCAGTTATGAATACGAGCCATCCCGGGACAAAGGTTGGGCTGCTAGATCTGGAGATTAACAAACTCGCCAAGGTGCGTTCCGTTTCAACGTACCACATCTTGCCAATTCAAAGTCTACCTCTCTCTTGCTGATGTACTACCATTGAGAAACTGACGCTGACATTGCACCTTTTTCTTAGATCCTTTGTGCGGTCACGTTTGCGCTCTCCGTGGTTCTTGTAGCGTTGAACGGGTTCCGCGGGCTTTGGTATATCTATGTGTTTAGGTTCTTGATTCTCTTCTCGTCCATCATTCCTATCAGGTGTGTTTCCCATCTTCATGCCATTTCCCCTACCTTTCTTCCGTATCATGTCTACCCCCTTGATCCTGACCGTCTTTGGATCAATATTTATGGCTAATCTTTTTGCTAAAAGTCTCCGCGTTAACCTCGACATGGGAAAAACGGTATACGCACAGCAAATTATGTCGGACAGCGAGATTCCAGGTACAATCGTCCGTACAAGTACACTTCCAGAAGAACTTGGAAGAATCGAATACCTGCTGAGTGATAAGACTGGAACACTCACGCAAAACGGTTCGTGTCCTTGTCGTTTACGTATCCAAGAGTATAATTGACAGAAATTACACTAGAAATGGAGATGAAGAAGCTACACATGGGTACGATATCTTATGGGTATGACTCGATGGACGAAGTTGCACATCAGCTTGCGATGGCGTTTGGAGCTGAGCAAGGTACGCTGGTCCTTGTCCTTGAAAGGACTGATTCTGAGATGTATGAATTCGCAAGGTACCAGATCTGGGTCAATTGCAACGGGTGTACAACTTGCTACGCGTGGCCGCAGAGACATGTCTTCTAGGTTGCGAGATGTCGTCCTCAGTCTCGCGCTGTGCCATAATGTATATATTTTTTCTTTCCTTGCCCCCGCGCTTGTTGACCCATCTACTTCCCAGGTAACTCCTGTAACGAACGACGACGGTACCATAACCTACCAAGCGTCCTCCCCTGACGAAGTTGCCATTGTCAAATGGACAGAGTCGGTCGGTTTGACACTCACCGCACGGGACCGTACCTCGATAACGCTACAAACACCTACTGGCGCCTCGCTGGATTACGACATCCTCGAGCTCTTTCCCTTCACCTCTGAGTCAAAACGTATGAGTATCGTCGTACGCGAGACCAACACTGGCGACATTCTGTTCTTGCAAAAAGGCGCAGATGTGGTCATGGCAAGGATCGTGCAGAAGAATGATTGGCTCGAGGAGGAGACGGGGAATATGGCGAGGGAAGGGCTGAGGACGCTGGTCGTCGGCAGGAAGAGGTTGACAGCACAACACTACGCAGCGTTCAAACAACGACACCACGAAGCGAGCGTGAAGACCGAGGGAAGGAATGAAGCGATGGCGGTTGTCGTCTCGGAATACTTGGAAAGAGATCTGGAACTGTTGGGTTTGACGGGCGTGGAGGACAAGCTTCAGGATGAAGTCAAGTCGTCGTTGGAGTTGTTGAGGAACGCCGGAATCAAGATTTGGATGTTGACGGGCGATAAAATTGAAACGGCGAGGTGTATCGCAATCTCGACTAAACTCGTCGCGAGGAATCAATACATTCATGAAGTTGCGAAACGTGAGTCCAACCTTGTTTTCTCTCTCGATTTCATTGGCGCTGAGGAGCATGTGAGTGAAAACATCGGATCAGGTTCGTGACGAGCTCGAGTTCCTGCAATCAAAGCTCGATTGTTGTCTTGTCATCGATGGTGAATCCTTACAAGTACGTTGGGCCCTCTTCTGCGCATTTGACTGATCTGACATTTTACCGTGATAGCTTTGTCTGAACTTGTACAAGAATGAATTCATCGAAATAACCACGAAGCTGTCCGCTGTCGTCGCCTGCCGCTGTTCCCCTACACAGAAAGCAGACGTGGCACGCCTCATTCGTCACTATACCAAGAAACGGGTGTGTTGTATTGGCGATGGTGGGAACGACGTGAGCATGATACAGGCTGCAGACGTCGGTGAGTCAAGCACCTCTACTTGACCTCCTCGAAACTCACGCATACTCCTCTAGGCGTCGGAATTGTGGGCAAGGAAGGAAAACAAGCCTCCCTCGCCGCCGACTTCTCCGTCACTCAATTCAGCCACCTCACCAAACTCCTCATGTGGCACGGCCGTAACTCTTACCGTCGTTCCGCCAAACTCGCCCAATTCGTCATCCACCGCGGTCTCATCATCTCGGTGATGCAAGCCGTGTTCTCGGCGATATTCTACTTTGCGCCGATCGCGTTATATCAGGGATGGCTCATGATTGGCTATGCGACGATCTATACGATGGCGCCCGTGTTTTCGTTGGTGTTGGACACGGACGTGAACGAAGATTTGGCGTTGATATACCCTGAGCTGTACAAGGAGCTCACAAAGGTACGCTCTGCGTGCGCTTTTTGCGATGATGAGGGGGAGAATCCTTACTCTCGGCGACTCTTCTTCAGGGCCGAGCGCTCTCCTACAAGACGTTCTTCCAATGGTTGATGATCAGCGTATACCAAGGTCCGTCTACTTTTTTTTTTTTTAAATTCAGAAACCGCCCTACTCACACCTTTTTTTTTTCCCTTGGTTATTGCGGATGCAGGCGCGGCCATTATGCTCATGTCCCTCGTGCTCTTCGAGACTGAATTCTTGAATATTGTCTCCATCTCTTTCACCTCGCTCGTTTTGAACGAACTGATCATGGTCGCCTTGGAGATCACGACTTGGTAAGCTTCTCCTTTCACCCTCTGTCACACGTGTCGTTGTTAACCGTGCCCCCCCCCCCCCCTCCCGTAGGCACACATACATGGTCATCTCTGAGGTGGTCACGCTCTTCTTTTATGTGATCAGCATCGCTTTCTTGCCGGAATACTTTGGTGCGTTCGTTTTTGCTACGATTCTCCGGCCCCCTGACATTGAGACCATCCACATACAGACCTCGAATTCGTAGTATCCACTCGTTTTGCGTGGAAAGTAGCCGTCATCGTGGCGATCAGCGCACTGCCCCTGTACGTCATCAAGTTGATACGTAGTCGGATCGCGCCCGCCGCGTCGAGCAAGTTGCTCTAGAAGCGTCTTGCATTGATTTTTACGTCCTTTAAATAAAATAGCCCCCCATCTTTTCATTCTTTACCTTCCCCCCCTCCCCTTCTTTTTTACCTGCTTTTCGCGGAGACAAATGTAATTTGGCTGGGACTTGACGCACACAGCAATACCGAACTTTTTCAAATCTTTATGATGTATTTCTGCTTTGTTTGACTTCGAACGCACCATCGACTAGACGGACATTGCAAATGAAGCACTACGAGAAAAAAAAAGCGAAGGAGAGAGGGAGGGGCGGATACAAAAGGTAACGTCTCGAGAGTCAACAAGGCACGGAGACAATGCATCGAGGTGGGAAGAAGGGAAAAAAAAAGGAAAAAGAAACAAGGAAGCCACTAATGATGTGTTACTACACTTGATTAGGCCGAGAGTCAGTTGCCAGCGTGAGGTGGTGGGGAGGGATTGATCGGATTAACGAACGCGTTCGGGTAAAAGCCTGCAGAAGATTGCCAGGACGGTTCTGGACTGATGTTCCCCCACAGCGAGCCACCGATCGGGGGTGGCCGTGGTGAGCCGAAGCCGGGAGGAGGTGCGGGAGGACCCCAGGGTGGTCGTGCTTCGACGACGGCGCGCGGGCTGGTAGTCGTGCCCCAGGACTGACCGACAGCACCAGGCACCGTACGCCTCCCCGGTGGCGGGACGACTTCATCGTCATCTGCTGCGAGGGCAGATGATCCCAGGACGCCCTTTGGACTGGGAGACCGACGAACGGGCGAACCGGATCCAGACCCCGATGTTTCACCAGTAGTGGGTCGCGCGATGGGCGCTATCGGTGCTGGTGGCGCAATCGGAACGATGGAGACTGGCCTTGCAACAGGACCAGGACCGGGTTCTGGCAAGGACGCCTTTCTGGAAGGAACGGCAGCAAGCAGTGTTGGAGAGGCGATGGGATTCTGAACCGTTTTCGGCGGGGGTCCTATGGGCGCAGGTTGGGGAAGCCCACGGCAGAAAGGCCCGTCGAAGGGTGAGGGTGATCCAAAGCCTCTGGGGAGAGCAGAGGGGGCGAGCGGAGGTGGCCCTTGTGAAATTGAAGGTCCAGGTCCAAAGACTCCGAACGGCGGAGGCGGCGCATAAGGAGGGAGTGTAGTCGGTGGCGGGACCATCCCCGGAGCTGGAGGGTACAAGGGGGCTACCGGCTGTGGGAAGGTATTCGGAACAGATGGGGCAACAGGGGTGGCAGGCTGAGATGTAGTGGCGGAGAGGCGTTGAGGAGTCGTGCGACTTGGAGTAGCAGCTAGGGCAGGCGCAGTCGCGGCCTTGCCCAGTATCTTCTTCGTAGAGCCATTAGTGCTCTGCGAACGCTGAGTAGGACCTGAGGCACGAGGAGAAGTAGGTTGACGAGCACTCTTGGCTGTAGCGCGTTGTTGTTGTGCAAGACGCTCCTTCTCAGCCTTATCCTCCCGTTCCTTGGCCAACTTCTTCTCTCGCTCCTCCTTCTCCTGTTGCTCTTTCTTGGCAGCCTCGCGTGCTGCCTTGTCAGCAGCAGCCTTAGCCTCCCGTTCTTCCCTAGCCTTGCGCTCCCTCTCCTCTCTGTCGCGCCTTTCCTGCTTCACCTTTTCTTCCTTTTCTTTGCGCTTGCGTTCCCGCTCAGCTTCGCGCTCTCTCTCCTCTGCAAGGCGCTTGCGACGCTCTTCCTCCTTGCGTTGTTTCTCCTCCTCAGCAGCCTTGCGAGCAGCTTCGCGCTTAGCTTTCTCTTCATCCTTTTTCTTGCGCATCTCCTCCTCGTGTGCCACTTGCTTGGCCTTCATAGCTGCATCCTCAGCCGCCTTCTCCGCAGCCTTTGCTGCTCGTTCTTCCTCCTTTGCCTGTTTCTGCTGCCTGAAACCACGCATGAGTAACACGCGTAAAACAAAGTGAAGCACACCGTACTTTTTTTTGTCCTTCTTCTTCTGGTTCTGTGTCTGCTTCTTGGCCTCCCGTTCCTTCGTGAGCTTGTCTTCGTCCTCCAGCTCACGAAGTAGCTGTTGTTGACGTTCCTGGGCGACCTTTTCGCGATACGCTTGAAGGACGCGTTGCTCGAACATGCGGGCTGCGAAGATGGAAAACATCCGCTTGCCCTCCTCCATCTTCTGCTCCTCGGTCATGACCTTCATGTCACAAAGATCGCTGAGCACAAGGAGCGAAAGCCACCATTGGGATCTCACCTCCTCGTCATCATCCTCGTCCTCTTCGTCCTCCTCTTCGTCTTCGTCCTCCTCATCGCCCTCCTCATCCTCCTCGGCATCACTGTCATCCTCCACATCTGCCGCAGCTTCCTCCTCACGCTGCATCCGACGCTCGGCAAGCTGCTCCATCATCTCTAAAAACTTCTGTCCATCATTTTTCAACAGATCGTCCGCGACGGTCAAGATATTGTTGGGACCTGTGAAAGAGATGAGGAAAAGTTATAGGGCAGATAGGGGGCGACGTGCCTGTTACAGTGAGGCTACTGCCCAAATTAAATAGCCCGTCTCGACCGATCGCCTTTGTACCGTTCACCGGCCTACGCCCGCGCGAACCGACGTTCCTTCGATCTCGAGGTTTCGCATCCTCTTCTTCGTCTTCTGCGCCATCCTCCTCTTCGTCTTCCTCTTCGTCTTCCTCGTCCTCCTCATCATACTCATCCTCTTCCTCATACTCATCCTCGTCTCCTTCATCATCATCAAACTCACTCTCGTGTTTGGGAGGTTTTCGGCCGTTGGTGAGAGCGGGTGTTCTGTTTGACCGTGGAGGATGATGTGTAGGTTTGGTATGAGGATGTCCAATGACAGCACCGTTCTTATCGAGTTCGACGCTGCCAGGAAAGGGTCCAGGCCCGGGTGGAGGTGGTATGGTGCCGCCGGAATTCACGTAGCGCTGCTGATAGTTCGCGTACTGTTCTAGCTCCTCGTAATAAGCATCGTACAGTACCTCAAGCTCTTCTTCGATTGCATGTCTAAGAGTCCATTGAAGACGACCACGAGGATGGCAGAGTCGCAGTCGGAGATTTTTTTTTTCCCAATCCGATCGACGAATGCAGGGCAAGGAGCAAAAGGCCAAAAGTCATTAAACGTCAGCCATTCGTTCTTTCCAGCCATCATGACGCGTGAAAAAAGGTACCAACCGCTTCCGCCCACAGACAGCACAGCTACAGCTGTGCTTCTGTTGTTCCTTCATCTTCTTCAAGACAGTGTCCTTCTCGATCTTGACCAAATTGCGGCGCTCGTCCTCCCCTAGACCAAGCCAAAACTCTTTGATCCGCTCACGTTCCTCCGTCGTGCTCGTGCTCCAGATCTTGCTGTTATTTTGCGAGCCCTTGTTGGAGCCGGAGTCGGCCGGTGGACGAGGTTTGTGAGGGACAGATGCGTTCGACGATGGCGGCGATGGATGGTGGTGTGTATGGTTATGTGAATAAGGATGGGCGGTTATCGGAGCCTTTGATGCAGCTCGTGCAGTCCTCGCAGGCTGCTGGCCGTTACCGGGGACGGCAGCGGTGGCGGAATTGGTAGTTGTGGTCGCTGGCGTTGTCGGTGGATAGGACATTGGCTGTTTTCCCTGTGCGCGTGAGCTTGGGGGCGGATTTGCGGGGGTACTTTCTTTTGTCGGTGAACGAGCAGCGGGCATGGCGTTAGCGGTGAGAGGAGGAAGCTTTGTCAAATCCACCGTTGCCGTGGGACGTCCTCTGTCCTTTTCCGGCGCCGACTCCGGTGCCGCGCCTGCCCAGCGCATGTCAGCACCAGGTGCCGAGCCCGGCACGGAAGGAGTCACCGGAGCTTCGGCCGGATTATTAATATTGTCTTTCCTCTTTTTCTGCTTGTTTTGTTTTGCACTGTCAACTGGCTCAGGCGAACGCGTAGTAGTGCTAGTCTTAGTGCTAATGTCAGTGGGCTTCTGCGGTGCTGTCGGGGATCGCGCAGGTGTCTCTCCGTAACTCAGAACAACGTGGGCGACAGCTTCAGGATTCGAAGGATGTGGTCCAATGGAAGGGCGCGCTGGATGAGGCTGCAAGTCAAACTCGTCTTCTAGGTCTTCATCCTCATAGCCGCCGTTCACCTCATCTTCGCTGTAGTAGTCTTCCTCCACAAACTCGTGCTCCCCAGTTTCAAATTCGTTGAGGAGCACGACGTTTGTCTGTGGCAAGGGACCACGAGGAGGCTGACCAGGTGCAGGGGGTACTGCGCCGAGTGCTGCAGCTGCAGCTTGCTCCACGGAGAGCGTGAAGGCGGGATCAGAAAATATGGATGGATCAAAAGGCAGCGGTGGGTATGCGCCTGGGGGATATCCCGGAATGCCCTTCGTGGCCATCGTCGCTGTTGCCGTCGCAGTACCGTTTTTGAGGTACGTATCTGACTGCACCATCTGCTGGGCAATATTGTACATAGTTTGCGCCTTGGGACTCTTGTCAGGAAACGGTATGCAACAAAGCAATGATCACACTCACGAAATTTTTTATGTGAGGCGGAAACGAGGACCAATATTCATCATCTGCCAACGCTGGACCATTGGCTGCGTTCGGCTTGGGCAAGGGAGGCTGAGAGCTGGGCTGGGTCGCTTTCGTCCCGGTTCGGCGATTTGATTGAACTTCAATATTGCGCCAATGCAAGTCATTTGGGGTGGTAGCCAGAAATTCACCATGCAGCTGGGTAGTCACTCCAGCACCGGGACGAGGGAGTGCGGTGGCAGACGTCGCGACGTATCCGGTGGTAGTGATATGTACGGACTCGAGCTGGGGAGAGAGGCCACTTATGGGCGGCAGACGCATGTCGGATTCCTCGAGGCTTAGCACGTCATCGCAGAAGTCACCGTCCTGGAGTGGTGCATTCTGAGGCTCCTTGCCCTTTCCCTTCTTCTTCCGGTGCTTCTTCACATTCGCAGCAAGCGCTGGGGAGTATGAGTTTGGGGTGGTAGCCGGAACAACTGCAGGCTGTTTAGCCTTTTGCGACTTTCCTGCGGCCATTCTATACGATTGCGGGCTAGATTAACATGGACACGCTGCAAAGGGTGGAGTCGTGCTCACAAGAGGTATACAAGCTACCCAAAGGGCGCTAATAGGAATGGGAGGATGATTTACCGTGAAGAGATGCGGTGTGATAGACGCGATCTTGCAAGTTGTATTGTGCGATTATCTGGGATGGGAGGACGCACAGGACAAGGAGGTTCACAAGACAGCACGGTCGAGTGTCGCCCTGATCACTTTAACACGCCCAAATACGTCTTATCGGCAAGCGCCGCCGCACGTGACCTGACAGATTCGGACAAACGGAACGGATCACAACACCGATACACATGTCCATAAATTACCACCGTACTAACTCTACATATACTAGACCGCTCCCCGACAACCTCATCTCCTCGGTTAGTTAAGACAACACCTCCACCGGCGGTCCGTGACACATGGATCCAGCCGCATGGGAGTTTCCCCTCTGAAAATCGAAGTAATGATCTGCACGTCGCGAATAGCAATGAAACGGGCTCTGCTCAGCGTCACGTGTTTGTCATGGGTCTGAAAAGGAATCCGATACGGCGATGCTACAAACCTGCAACATGATAGTGCCAAATATCGCTTTCCGTCGTTGGTCCAGGATGCCGAGTTTTCCCATCCTCGTGATCCTGAAGATCGAGTACCTCGGGGGCTGCACACCGCAGTGTCCCTCTCTGTTTTCCGCTGGAGAATGTGACGAATGTCGATGGTCCTCTGAAAGGACACGATGGGTACGCTGATTGCCATCCTGCAGGGTGCACGGAATATACCTTGGTAAGTGTCCGCACACCCACCCGCCGCTATGGGGAGTTCACCATGATCTCAGGGAGATATGCATAGTCAGGTCATAGTGAACTAGACCCTCTGTCACCAAGGCGAACTCGTGAGCACCCCCGCTAGTTAACACGACGTGCCTTGGTGCGCAAGTGCAGCGCAAAACCTCCTGAGTCAGACCTTCAGATCCCGGCGGGACTGTATAGTGTCAACAAAGCTTTTCAGGGAGAAAGCTAGCCAGAGTCTACCACTCAGTTGAGATTAGTATGAAACGCATTATAGTGGGGTGACCGTCCAAGAATGTCAGCTGGGGAAATTTCCCAAACCTTTCGGAGTCTCCACGCACCTCCGCCGCACCATGGGGGACACCTCTATCTGGGGTAGTAAACGGACTGAACGTCAAACCATCTCGTCTTGCTGGAGTCTTCTCCTGTTCCACTGAGAGAAACAACAGCGGCGGGACAACCGCTCCCGACGAGCTATCCAACACGAGAGGTCGCTGGGTGATCCCCGGCGTAGCGAGCAATCCAAGCCGGCCGTTCGGCTTAAGAAAACTCCTTCATCTTCCGCTTCAATGATTGTACGACGATGCTTCCCTAATTCAGCGCCTCTTGTTCAATCGCGATACGTTCATCGAGGAGATTAGCGGACTCAAGCGAGAGAAAGGATTGGTGTTACAGAAGTTGTGTGGACAGGCACCGGCGCTGCGCTGCGCGGACTATCAGGGCGAACAATCACGACCTTGGGGTCATTGGTGTTCGTGGCTTGGACAGGTTGACCGAGTCTTGCGTAAATCTTATGCCTCCTCTAGGCGAGGATCGTTCTTCAACCACACTGGCGTTCATTTCATCAACCTCCTGTACTTTCTCGGCCGGAACACTGACCAACGAGCCTCTCCCCGCCCAAGAAAGTGTGAGCACGCCTGTGATTCAACAAACGGAAACTTGGGTGAGACCAGAAATGAATGGAACCCAGAACCTGGAGGAAAATGCTGATTGCTTCGATAGGCCATCTTCCGTCGTTGATTTGGGGAAGGGAGAGAGTATGCCTGAATTTTGAACTGCGTCCGAAACGCGGCGTTCAGCGAGTGAAGGGCGATCATAAGTTCATGAGGAAGGGGGAAACATCTCGAGCACGACCGAAAGGGAAACAATTTACCCGCAGAACGCCAATCTTCGCTGTGAACTATCAAGTGTGAATTACACGAAGCAGCAAGGGCCGACGTCTTCATGGACAGAGGCAAGGACATTGTGAACGTGAAAACGACGTGGTCATCGAACATCAGTTATATTCTGCCAAAGAAAATGTTGAGCAACAAGTAAACACGGATAGTCATACGTGTCGAATCCTCGATGGACGTCCGTGCTGGATTCATGCACATCATGATGCATGAGCACTCTTCCCCAGGATGTATACTCTCGCAATGTCCACTTCGGTCGAACGGCGAGCAGTAAACGGGGTTGTTGCCTTTGAACGAGGAAAAGATCAGGAATACTGCCGGACCTGTATATATCACGAAACACTTGAAGTATGCAAGGACGCGCTACACAGGGAGTATTAATACAACTGGCAAACCAACTTTTAGAAAAAAATCCATGGTCACATACCGCACCAGCAAATAAACTTGCATCCGACGAGGACTCGTACACATCCTCCCCTCCGCGCCATTCACTTTCAACACTCGAACCGACCCAACACCGGATCCCAATGAGAAATTCGCTCCACGCCTGACCGAGAACGCCGCCGCACACACCGCCAACAGGGCTTCGCAACGCTCGTACCAGCTTTGCTCATCCGATCCACGTACAGATCCCCCCCGTTCACCCTCGAATTTCGACGACGCGCATCCGAGCTCCGCTTGAGACGGGCAAGCGAGATTCCGCCACCCTCCGCAGGGTCATCCGTATCGCATGTCGGCTTCTTCTTCACCACGGTTACCTTCCTCGCAGGAAACGCATTCGGGTCCGCCTTCAAATACGCTCCACAGTGGCCATCGGGATCGCCAACGCCGTGGTTCAAAACACGAACTCTGTTATCCCGCCGCCATACTTCCCTCACCAACTTGAACCTGCTGCTTGAACGAAGGCGACATGCCTGTCACGTTGGAAATGGCACGGGTGATGGTTATATATCCAGCAGAGATGATCTTGCCGCCTTTCACGAGGATGACTCCAAGACTGTAATGCATTCAATGTGCTAGAACGAGGGTTGGAAGATGATTCAGGTGATGAAATGTACGCATACCTTGGGGACGGCCCGAGGCACTGAGAAAAAATAATGCTGGGACTTGTGCATGATTGTGAATTTGTGACTCCTCGCAGATGGCCGGGCGGCCCGGGCCAACGTTCGGTAGAAACTCAGTGGGCTAAGCAGAGATAACAAGCGAGTTGACGGAATGTGGCACAACGCCTCATCATGATACGTTCAGGGAGACCCTCCTATGATCACTTACAGCACAGCATTGTAAATTTCCCCGGTTCTTGAATGTGGCGAAAAATGATAGGTCTATATTACCAAGGTCATATGATGCGGATTTCGTCTGCCAATGATCAACAGTCGCAGAACATGAGTGATGCTAAAAGTGAATCTACCTCCAAAACTGCTTGAATTCGAGTTCTCAATTTTTCGCCTCAAATCTTTCTTCATCGCGAACATATTTATCAAAATTTCATCGTGTTCGTCACCTACATTCTCGTACTTGTACAGTGACTTATGATTTACTTGTTTTTTAATATTCGCATTGAACCTCTCCATCCAGCAAGGTCCTCGTCGGCACAGCTGACCCTAGTACAGTAATCTGTGGCAAAGGCTTTGCCACCACGGCCTGAGTGCACTGTAGTCACCTTCACTCACTATGCATTATCAGGTTGGCGGCCATTTGGTGGTGATTTCGGGTGAGTTTGTCCCAATGTCATCTTGCTAGTATGCATGACGAGATAGTAGGTCCTGCACAGACTAACTTAACTAAACGGGACCCCATCATGATTAATCCGCTGATATCGGCGAAGCATGCAAATGAATGGTTTACTCTTGCGAGCTGAACGACCTAACCAAACGCTGGCTTATAAGTATTACGTTGGACAGGTGTACTATCTCGTTGTGGTCACAGTGAGTGGTTAGTGTCTCTTTGCTCTCCAATCCAGTTAAATTTTCTGCTCAGCCTTGAGTGAACCCTGAAATCTTTAAAAGAGACGGTTGCAAGGTACGACATGTCCACCAACTTGAAGCCCGCCTTCAGTCTGTGTACCCATCCATGTCTTTCATCCAGCGTCTTGTATCACCAGAATTGCCGACCTCGCTTGAAAACCATACACATGTCGATCTACCCGGTTATGATCTCCGGTTGTTCTATGTACGGTGTTCTTCCGATAATTGTCCTATTGCTCATGCCAGGTTCAGGCCAACGTCGTTCATGTCATTCCTGTACACCTTGATGTGTCCAAGTTCGAAGAGGCTCTCTCCAGAGTCCTGCAACTATATCCGCATGCTGCGGGGCAGCTTCGATGTATCGATGGGCGTTGGTCTGTAGGTCATTCTGCAGGAACCAGCTCGTCTATATCACTCACCTCTCTTAGATTAAACTTACCAATACTGCTGTCCCTGTTGACATTGAGTACAAGCTCGACACGAGCACTGACTCACTCCTGCATGACGATTGGGTCATTCAGCATGATATATCCCCGTTCCTAAGCTCGGAACCCGTCAGTGCCGAGGTCATCAACGGAAGTGCCTCTCTCCTTCGTCTCAAATTGATATTCTTTCATCACGAAACATCTCTTGGTTTCTCGTGGTATCACTCACTTGGTTCGTTCCTGCTCCGAATCCCATTCGCATGTTTCCGACTACTCAACACTAAACTCTAGGCGATGCTACCCTGATATTTCGTTGCATTCATACACTCTCCCAAATCTATCAAGGCCTATCTCCAGAATTCGCTGCGCCAACTTTCAAGAAATACCACTTTCCTACACCGTCTCATTCTGTTATGGCTGAGTTTTGGCCCCGCATGTCCCATTTACATGCGAGTTGCGACTTCAACGAACTTGCACATGCTGCGTCGCGCAAAAACCTCGAGCATGTGAGGTGGCGTATTGACGATCACGACATCGAGGAGCTTCGCTCTACACTCTCGTCCAAGAGACAGGATGGCCCACGCCTCTCGAAACAGGATTGTCTTGTTGCTTATCTCGTTGCCGTGTTGAATCATAATGCAAGAAATTCAGTACAAAAGG
>JBBPRH010000464.1:0-17853 GCA_038092915.1 Boletus pseudopeckii | reverse complement strand
ATGTGGGGCCACATCGACAAAAAACGCGATCACACGAGCGACGTCACGCACGGTAATATGAGATTTCAGTTTCCTGAGTGGAGCACGGCACACATTCCGAGAAAGCTACATCCAGAGGAACCAAAACAAACGGATGGAAGTACTTGACAAGATGAGTCAGCAGCGACAAAACAATTACCTGCCCGTACCTGCACCCGTGCTCAAAATTCAGATTGACATGATCACGGGTATGAAGCCCAAGGATGTATCGACCCTGGGCAGGAGCGTGCGTTGGGTGGTCTGCAAGTATTAGATCGGGTCTACAGATAGCTATGACTCTGTGAGATCTTAGCAATGTCCTTGACTTACTGGGTTTGGCCACTTTGACGATGCATTGCCCGCTGGTTTCCGGAAACCTGAATCCGGGTATGCCTCTAATGTTGTATGCCAGTACCTTGGGCTTTTCCGACCAGGCTGTTCTACCCACATTTGGTGTCACAATGTGCTGTTTTTCAGGATTGTAATGGAAACTCACAAACCGAGGGTGAATCGGTGATACTGTGATACGGCGTCATCGTCGACGCTCATGATACCAGGGCAATAGCCTCACCATGAGCTGCCATGTCCCACAGGGGCGGGGGAAAAGAACACACTAGTCCTATTATAAGGACGAGTTGTGCAGAAGTCGGAATGTCCGTCCGGGCCCGGCAAGTCGCATGGTACAAACGTGCCTTTCACGTGTGGAGTCTTGATAAAAGCTTCGGACCAAGTTCCACGTTCTCATCCAACTCGTTCACCTTCCTCGTATGTATGCCTCTTCATGAATGGTTGATTTTTTGCCATTTGACCCGCCTACGGGAGACCCCTGAACGTGGTAAAGGATTGCAACGATGACCCCTTTTCGCGGCGATACGGTGGACCACCCAATGTGTACTCTTATCGGACGCGAACCGAAGAGGCTGAGAAAACTAGAATTGATGCTTCCAGGAACCTGTGCGGCCATTCTGCCATGGTGTCGTTTCTCAGCTGCCGATATCGTTACAGTGGCAGGCTGTGACACCGGTTGACGGCACTTTCCTGCTGCGTCCAAATCAACAACTGTATCACTTGTGGTCCTCCTCTCACCAATCATGCACCACTGTCTCCTCATCCCTGAACTCACACTTTACATTATTCACTCTCTCGCGGATGACCGTCCGGCCTGGCATGACAGTCATTATCTCACAAATTCTAGGGACGTAGCGAAGCTTGCACGGACGTGCAAAACACTCGCAGAGCCAGCTCTCGACGTCCTTTGGAAGACGCAACATTCGCTAGTCCCACTGGTCATGTGCTTGCCATCCGACCTTTGGGAGTTAACTAAACGAGGCAAGACTATCGTGAGTCGCGCTCCTCGCCCATGTCTTCTGCTTCGCAATGCCACCGCTCATGCTTTGGATCCACCTTTGTAGTCTTTCAAGAGACCTCCCACGCCTCTAGACTGGTTCTCTGTCAAGAAGTACGCTCACCGGGTCCGGTCCATCACTCACCCTGCGTCATTTTCCCTTCCTAGACTCGACGATGCAGCCCTGGCCGCCCTCATCACACCGTCAAATTTCGGCACATTGTTTCCCTCTCTCCGACTCCTTGACTACTCCGTCATTTCAGTCGCTGCACCGATGGTACATATGTTGACGAATGTCTTATCGACCGAGCGACACTTGGAGTCAATAACAAGTCTAAGCGTCATATGTCCGAGGGCTTCGCAACGAGAAGAAGTCTACAGCCTCTTCCAGGCTATACGAATGAAAGCAACCCGATTAGAAACTCTGAAGATCGAATCCTTTGCATCTCCGTCGTCAAATTTATCTATGGCGGTGAAGCTTCGGGAAGGGGAGTTCCAGTTTTTGCGGAAGCTGGAACTAAGTTGGACGATCCATGTCTCAGCCGAGTGCTTGACGTGTCTCGTCGGGATGGAGTACCTGCGAGACATGAGCTTATGTGTGCGTCGCAACATTGCCCTTGATTTCTTGGCAAATGGCTGTTCTTCTGCCGAAATCAAAGGTTCAAGTAGAGTAACTCGCAAACGGACATTTCCCGCCTTGAAGTCTCTTAAAGTGATGGCACATTCGCTCGATCAATGTACAGCTCTCGTCTCCCTCGTCACATCCCCTTTCCTTGATACCATCACCTTTTCATATGACGTACAAGCCCCAAGTGCGCTCATCGAAGCATTCGTCCGCCAGATACAGAAGACGTGTCGGGATGCCGTCACGACATCCTCGCCACGTACCATCTCTCTCACGCTCAAGCATAACCTTGGCCCGCTCTCGAGCGCTACGTCCCCCTTCCTCATCCACCCTTCCCAAATGCTCTCTCCCCTATTTGCTCTCCGAAACCTCCGCATCCTCCGACTGCTTCATCTCGGCACGATTGCCATCGACGACGGATTCTTGCGAGAGGCCGCAAATGCGTGGGGCGCACATCTCCAAGAGTTCGAAGAGTGTGGGATACCGTGGGTCGGCATGGAAGAGTCGAAAGTTCTACCAGGGTTTGTGGCAGCGACACTCGACGGCGTCGGCACGTTCGTAAGGGGATGTTCGCGTTTGGAAAGGCTGAGACTGGCCTTTGATGGGACGGACGTGCCGAAGCTAGAGGAGCGTCCTGACGCACACCAGGGGATGGAGGAAGAGGATACGTACAACGCTGACTCCAGTCAGGAGGACGAATGGCAACGCAGTGCTCCGTTTTCATCATCTGTACTCCAGGTTCTCAATGTCCGTGATTCTCCGGTCGGGGACCCAGAGGGCGTCGCCAAGTTTTTAAAGCGCGTCACGCCTGTGTTGCGTGTGATCTGTGTGGAGGGGTCTTTGGATATGTGGAGGAAATGGAGAGAGGTGGAGGACCGGATGAAATTGAGTGGAATGTGTTGAGAATTCGTCGTTTGGAATGTTAGAGGATGGAAGCCCGACGTTGGTCGCGTCGATTTGGCTTACATGTATTATTTTGTACGCTTGGCTGGCGGATGGGCAGTTTAGACATTCACCTTACCCTAGTACGCTTGCCTTGTAATGTGTTCAATCTTCAGACCAATATTGCTCAGACTTTTGGACGTCTTTGATAAGTGAGATCAAACGTTTGCAGTTACGCACCGTAGGAGTGTAGTCTCGACCGTTCAAGTAACCGACCCAAAGCATTGGTGGGATGTCTTGGGTCCCGAGGTCCAGAGCCATGGACGCAAAAGGGGGTGCGCGAAAGTTCCTTCCAGCGCCGCCATCATTGCCCCTCGATGCAAGACTTTTGGAAGTGTACTCATTTGTGCATCGCGAAACTCGCACCATCATCCTAAGCGGTTAGGTGCAGGTACCGAGGGCGGTTGGAGGCTGGCATTGACGATGGGCCTGGACCGGGCGGCGGCTGTTGACCACGCGAACTGCCCGATTGTCGTGGTAGAGATGATTGTGGTCGTGGACCTGGTCGGGAAATTTTGCCGTCAAGGTACTGTAGCGTGTTGCCTGCGCAGCGCGGCACCGGCCGGTTGGGCGAATTGGTTCCATCCTCGGCGAAATCTCGCGTTTCCACAGACATTTCGGGGTCATTTTTACTGTAAACGTCAAATATAAAATTGTGTCCGTGTTCATCATTTTGCGCAGCTGTATGGGTAATGACAGAACAGCAAGTCAGCTCGTGGCGAAATAGGATCCAGACGTCTTCACAACTGCTCTACTTATGAGATCCTTTGGAACCTCTGACGGGAGTCTCTTAAAGATACGGACGTCAGACATCTGGCACATACTGTACCTACCAGTTGCCGTGCACCAATTCTGGGAATTCGCCTGTCTTGTTTCCGGATCTCTTGCTCTTGCCATCCCAGACTTGACCATCCGTGTTCTCGTATTTCGCGTTACTTTCTGTAGCGTATGTTGTAGACCTAAACTTGGCGGCCACTGGCAGTGCCAAGATGATCACAGCCACGCGACAGATTTCACAGCGCTTAGCCGCTCAGCAACCCGAAATTGACTGCGGCGCGGTCGTTCGAGCTGGAATCTAGAGCAGCCGGTCACGCTGAGACTTGCTGCGCCCCCAGCAACGCCAACGACTTAGATCGCAGCTGGGAAGGTGCGTCAGTCGTCCAACGATCTCTCAAACCATCATGCACTCACTCCAGCTTGAATCTAGTGACCCGGAACAGACCAATAATCCGTGGACACGTTCGAACGACCAAGATTCATCTCCGTCCATAGTGACAGCGAGAAACCCTCGGCCAAACCGTGACATGATCCTTGCTCCTTCGCCCCCACCTCAATCCGCCCAACCAACACACCCGCAGCCCTCAATGATGCAGGAAACAGACACGACTCAGACGGACCCCCGCATCGCATCGCTCAAAGCCATCTTCCCGGATTTCGACGACACCGTCATGTCTGTAAATCTCACCCTCTTGTCTTTGCCCTGAATTGTTAAGCGTTCATATGCAGCCTTTCCGTGCTCGAATCGACGAATTATGATCACGATCAAGCGCTCGATGTGCTCCTTGGGATGAACGATCCGTCATTTGTTCCCCCCGCCCCACCTCTGTCGCAATCACCTAATCAGTTCCAATCCGTTCCGTCCTCTGGTGCCCAACGTCTCTCGCAGGAAGCGCTCGACGAGCAGCTCGCAAGGAGGCTCGCCCTCGAAGAACAACAAGCTGCCAGTGAGGCATGGCCGCCACAGGGTGCGGAGGGTCAAACGACGTATCAGGCTTATCAACCTCGACGGGGAGGAAGGAACAACTTGAGCGGTCAACCCCAGGCTCAACCACAGGCTCAAGGTCAGGGCGGAAAGGACACTATGGGAGAGTTCCAGGAAGGGTTCACTCGTATCGCTGAATGTACGTCTTTCACGGCATCATCCATCCGTTCGTCAGCTGGCGATTCGATCCCATCTTTCATCTCCCTTCTGACTATTCATTCGTAGCGGGAAAGAAGACCTTTTCATCCATCATGTCCAAAGTGAGAGCAAAGATGCAAGAATTCGAACAAGGTCAGGGATGGTCTGGGTCCCAGAACCCCCCTCCCGATCAGCTCCACCAACCGGCTTCATCATCATACTACCCATCCTATGCACCAGGTCAACAACAGGGCTCGGGACAAGGCGCATATGCACAGCCCACAACCCCGCAAAGACAGACGAGTTCATCACAGCCAGCTTGGACGAGCACATACCAGTCGTCTCCCCCACGTTCAGGGGTATTGCGTCCCGCAGCCACAGACCCTGCGCAATCCGCGACCCTGCAACACGCTTCGTATTACGATCCTAACGCGCAGGGATACGATCTCTATGGTGATGACGAGGAGATTCAGATCGTCGACAAGACGACTCCCTCTGCTACTGTATCAAGTACCGCGCAGAGCCCTGCGACACCGCCGCACACCGAGAGCCCGGCTACCCCGCCGCCTTCGTCAGGCACGAGTTCCCCGCCATCTTACCCCTCGCCCGTCTCGCCGCCGCCAAATTCGAGGCTGTCTTCCACAAGTCCTCCCGCCCAATCCTTCTCCCCGACGATCGCAGGTGCAAAGGGCACGATGCCTGGTACGCCGGGAGGTGTCGATTTCAGTGTGTACACCCCTTTTCTACCCCCGATTCCCTCGATTTTGCTCATCGTTACCGACCACGCGTCGCATTTTAACAGGTAAGCTTGGTCTGTTGCCGAAACGGCCTATATCGCTCGTGCGGCCACAGTC
Organism: Boletus pseudopeckii; assembly: GCA_038092915.1. Lineage (NCBI taxonomy): Eukaryota > Fungi > Basidiomycota > Agaricomycetes > Boletales > Boletaceae > Boletus > Boletus pseudopeckii. The sequence continues at coordinate 12,169 of JBBPRH010000464.1, read as the reverse complement.
CCCACCTGTCTCCGGCGGCAGCGGTGGTGGTGCCAATACCAGCGTCAGCGTCAGTGCGCCAGGCGTGGCTACCGCGCATTCGGAGAGCACGACCGCCAGTTCGGACAGAACAGAATCCGACTTTGTCGAGAATCCATTCCAGGATTCAAAGTGAATGAAAGAGGTGTGATGCCCCGTTTTCTTTTTCGATTTGGAGTTCTATAGAAGATGCTTTTTTCCTTCCTCTCTTTCTGCTCTTTTCTGTTTCGATGGCGGTGACGCGTGAACAGGCGTGTGACTGGTACTTTAAGCCTATATGAATACTATACGGACTCATCAGACCCTTGTTCGATACATGTACCATCGTGGATGTTGTACAGTGTTGCCAAAGAATGCCTTGTAACCATGCCAGATTTGAAAGGAACTTGAAACTTTGGGGTAGGATGCGCTCAGTTCAATGCTCGCTCCGGTAACGACAGGCGCGTTCTTGCCCTGGCAAGTTCTGATCTGAATACACGGCTTTTGAGAGATCTGCCCATTCGACCCAGCTTGTCCCTAGTCTTGCATCATCACGTCCCCGCTCACATCCACGCCCGAACCCCCTTCCTTTCCCTCCACCGGCGCCCGCCACAACGCACTCCAGCGCGGATACACCCGCTTATACAACGCCAAACACACCGTATCCATCTGCGTCACCGGCCCATCGAAATACGCCTTGAAATACCCGTGCGTCCCAAGCGACTCCCGAACGTGTCCCGAACGGCCGTGCTTTGTGTGCAACTGCACGGGTTTGAAATACGCCACATCGTCGGCGTCGAAGAACATGTACCGCACCGTGGCGGTCTTTCGGTGTACCCGGAGAGGGTGGCCGGAGAGGACGATGCGTTTGGCGATGACGCGTGTCGTGTCGGGGTTGAGGAAGGTGCCCATGGCGACGAGCTGGGGCGCTGTACGGGTACGCGTCGAGTGTAAGAAAGGGGGAGTAGGCGTCACACGTGGAAAGATGGCGCATCACTCGCCTTGTGCATCCTCCGACTCTCGCAAGAGCGTACAAGGCTGTTTGCCAAATGTCACGGGTGCATATATGCTTGCGACGACCGTTGTACCGTGCCACAGGAAACACTCAAACTTGTGCACGTTGTTGGCACCTTTGCCGCCTCCCCGAGTGTGTTGGCTGTAGATGGGATTGACGCGCAGACGACGGGGTCCATAGCAGAGGATCAAAGGGTCCTGAAATGATGGATGTTAGGGAGGGGCTGGTTGGTCTGACGAGGAGCGTACCTTCGATTTCACAGATTCTGAGTACTCCGTATTACGTTGCACAGTGAAGTGTAGGACCGTTTTCTTATGCTCGTGTTTCAAGAGACCATAGAGAACGATCGGCGCGCTGCTCGGATCACTGGCCTCTTGCGGAACTCCCTCCAAGTATACCGTAACTCTCGTTCCAGGCTACGGCATGTTGGGTGTAAAGATATAGAGGGGAGTGGACAGGACATACCTCTACGCCTTCAATCTCTGCTGCCCGAGATACGTCTCGCTCAGTCCGCTTGAATTCTTCAAACTCAAATATTCTAGCGTATTCCTGGGGCAGATTCTCGTACGGATCCCATAGACTTGTCCGAAGCGACCGTAGGCCACGGTACCGTGCAAACCGTGTACGCGCAGGGATATCACGGGGAGTGTCAATTTCATCAGGGAACTCCTGAGCGTCACGTTCTTCTTGAACACGATTCCGCCAGTCCTGGAGTCTGAACGGAAAGTATGGATGAGTAAATATCAACACAGGGAGAAAACGTGACTGACTGTCTCTCTTCTTCCTCGACATCAAGATCCCGAAACGCAACCACACTCTTCTTCTCGCTCTCCAGCTCCATCGCCTCATCGATGGGTACCATTTCCTCCTCTTCCACGGCGGCATCTTGGCGATCACTTCCCTCTTCCTTGTCGTCATCATCTTCATCATCGGTCTCATCGGCGATCCAGGCGGCTTGGTATTCGCTCATGCCTTTTGGTATGTGCTTGATTCGTTTGGGCGTAGTGCCGCTTTTTGCGTCGGGTACTTCAACGTCTTCCATACCCGCTTCTCGCGTCGGCGCCCCAGCCATTTCCTCTTCGGTAGGCCACGTCTGCTCATTCGCCATTTCATCCGGAACGTTTGTTGAGATCATGGAATCAGCCGAAGAGGGCAGCCGTTCCGAAAGAACCTGAGGCTCGATTTCCATCGCAGCTACCTTGTGGGGTTTTGATCGCGTTGTGGGAGCGGATATGATCTGCCAAGCGTGAAATCAGCCCATGGATGACGATCAAAGGGATAGAGGGGCGCACTTTTGTCACTTGATGATCTCCAAAGTCGGGGAGATGCACGAGTCTGTTGGCACTCAGACGACCGCCACGTACGATGCCCGTCACCTTCAAGGTTCCATCCTCCCATTCTACATTTTCGCCTACAATCCATGTTCTTCCCGATCGCCATCGGACTTCGTCCGGCCGTCCCTCCGACAGAGAACGCAACGCACTCAGCGAGTCGGAAGGCGAAGACAGATCGAACACCCGTCCTTGCGAAGGAACGAAATATTGTATGAATGACAGCAAGGATTTCAAAATAGCGGTGCGTGATTTTTGGTCGAGTGAAGATGTCGAGGGGTCAGGTGGGATCGCAGATACGACGGTCGGGAGTCCTTGGGCTTGTAGCGTACGAAGAAGGGTGTCGCCTGTTTCGGGGACCTCTAGCGTCGGACTGAGCAGGAAGAGGACGTAGTCAGCAGCTTTAGCAGCGTCGAGCGCTTCCCAGTGTCGGCCGTATCTGACAGGGATAAACTGAAGGGACGTCTTGAAGCGATGTGCCCTAGCAAAAAACAGGATGGGTAAATGATGGACGATGAATAGAGCAACTAGAGTACGTACTTCATCCTCCATATTGGTGAATTCTCTTTGATACCATCTACATCTTCTACAATAGATGTTGCAAGCGCACGGACGGCATCAACTATAGGAATGTCTTCGCACAGGGGAATGACCGCGACTATGCGAGGAGCACCGTCCACGCCATTGAATATGCGAGTAGAAGCGACGAGGGAAGCACGCTTCGCGGCCTGTGCTTGTTTTTGTGTGTTACGCCTGTTCAGGCGAGCCTGCGCCGCGGTGCTCACCGCAGGTGATTTTGGGGAGGGACGCTGAGTACGTCCTGACGAAGGGTGTGAGACACCGACAGTACAGATACGATAGACTCACCTTTGGCAAGCTCTTTAAGAGATGACTTTGTGGCATGTCTTGATTTAAAAGATTTGTTTTGCTGCAGGACTTGGATTGAGGCGATTAGCGGTCGATGATATGATCTTTGCGTACCTGCTTGAGCGTCGGGCGATGATGATGTACGGTGTCGACCATGATTAAACCTGATAGCGACCACGGCACCGCGCTCGAGTGATTCACAGCTACACCAAATGGTTAGTATCAAGACCAGGGATGGTGTAACCCCTCAATTTTTGGCAGGAGTGCCTGACATGGATGTAGGCGTGTGAAAACCAGTTCAGATGACCTTCTTAGAAGTCTACCGAGCCAACTGCCAACGCTCAAGGTCTTCCCAGTCGTTCCAAGCTGTGGATAAGACCTACAAGATGCACCGTAAACCGAGTCCTGGTGCGGTATGGTCAGGACTCACGCTGTGCAAGCTACCAGCGACCTTGTGAATGTATCTCCGAAGCGATCACACGAGCACCATGCACGCATATTTAGGTAAACAAAACCTTTGTTTTTCTTGCTTTTCCATTCCCAGACAATTACAATTTCCAGAGTTTTACTCTAGGTTTTGTACTTTCCGAGGCTCGACGCGAAGATGCATCATGTCCTACTCATATCGGAGATCTGCCGAGAAATATGCGGAGTGTTGGACCAATCATCTCTCCCTGCAGTAGCGCGGACTTGTCGTGCACTCCACGACCCAGCTCTCGACGAGTTGTGGAGGGATATGTACAGCATTTACCCCTTCGTGCATCTCTTGACCCAGGCTACGCCCGAGGAGAGCCAACAGGCAAGTCCAAGTTCTTGCCCTTTGTCCATACCAATCTAAATTCGGTGCTACCGGTAGACTTCTGTTCGGTGTCTAACTTCGCAGCAATGGATGACCCTGCGCAAGTATTCAGTACGCACTCGATCGCTCTACATGTGCATGATCGACGACGCACCCTATTTCGACCGATTCCCATGTCTCTCCAACCCACCTGATCCCGACTCCTTCTTCCCGAACTTGCGAACCATCGCATGGTATCCTGACAATCACCTGGCGATGCTACCCTTTCTCCACTTCCTGTGTGGGCCTGCATTAACGTCACTATCTGCGGAGTTCGCTACTGACTCAGCTAGTCTTGCAATGGTGGCGGGTTTGGGAATCATTTGTCCAAACATCACCGACATATCGATTTCCGCGTCAAGCGAAACTCTTAGCGATGATCTGGCGAATGCGCTGTCGACGTCAATCTGTCACTGGAAGGACCTCAAACACGTTTCATGTGATGACCTCACAATTTCAGCTATGGAATACCTTAGTCAAGCGAGGAACTTGGAATCGTTGACTGCGTGTGCCTCCGGGCGCATATTGTCATTCTCTCAGTCCCTCGGTGTGCAAGAATTGTCTTTCCCCCGCCTCCAACACCTTCACTTATACACGGGACTATTGTCGACGACGACCGCTTGTTTTAGGGGTCTTCGCTTAGCATTGAATGAGTTCAGGCTTGATCTCTTCAATGCAGAAGATGTGTTTTCCGGCTCGTCTTGTGTGCGGGAATTATTCACAGCACTCGTGGAGGCTTGTTCGCATGCTTCCCTCACTAAGCTGTATCTCTGCGTTATCTGTCCACACTTCCCGTCCCCAGCTTCGGTCGCAACGATACGCGACATCAGACCTCTTTTCAATTTCACTAACCTCCGGGTTGTTTCCCTGGAAGGACTCTCCACATTCACATTAGACGACGACGACATTGCAGAGCTAGTGTCTACTTGGCCAGGCATCGAAGAACTCGTGCTCTCGACGTACGTAGATCATCCCGTCGCATCCCTGCCAACCTTCCAATCACTCCTCCGTCTGGTCCGCTCTTGCCCCAAACTAAGGGCGCTCTCGCTCGTCGTTGACATGACGAAATTAGTCGCACCATCCCTTTGGGTGGTTGGATGTGACGTACGTTCAGACATTCTACACGATCTTTGCCTCGGAAATTCCCCGATCGGTTCGCCCATCGCTGTCGCCCACATGTTGCACAGTCTCTGTCCTGCATTAACACAGGTTGATTTGAGCGTATGGAATAAGGAACCCCTGAACCGGCTTCCGAGGCGAGATCGGTACGAGGCGTATTGGGGAACAGTGAACATCGAGCTTCAAAATTTGAGGGGGATAGACACGAGGCAAGTGAGTCTTGATTCATTTCCACAGTTGCGTTTCCGCTGTTCTGATCCCGAATTAGTGCCGACCATTAATTGGTAGTCTAGACTAGTAATTTAGACGGAGAGGAGCTTTCTATTTCATTCCGATACTTATAGCCACCATTTATTTGTAGGTCCTCTCACGGTGTGGGACTTACTGAGACCGCGCGTTTCAGTGCAAAATGCTCGTTAACATAATCCTTCGATCCGACTTTGTAACAGCACGAAACGGCAGGATCAATCATCTCCGTACACGTTCTTGCAGGGATTCTCTTGTAACCCCAGAGAAATATGTATCTTCCATCGCCTCCCTGAGCTCCTTATCCAGCCCACGCTGATCTGTGACCAGAAATCATCGCCTCTTCCGAGGTTTGCTAGTGCCATGCGTCCATGGCCGTGCGTCGATGACTTACACATTTTTGTTTCGACAGTTTACGTGTTGATCAGCTTCAAGAACCTCGCAGGAGCGTCCCATCCTGGTCTCATTTCCTCTACCTCGCTTCCTCGGCAGGACAAAAAAAGCGCGGAGGTGATCTTTGAGAAATTTCCTTTTGTGCGTCAGCGCTTGATAAGGAGGCCATCTTCTGCGACTTGACGTTGTGCGTCGGTTGCGTGATGGTATGGCGGGGGTCATTTAGAGCTGTCGAGTGACCCATGGGACGGATGGAAAGAGTTGCAGCTTACGGCGCTCACACTCGTGCTACGCGAGCGAGGTTTGTCGGGAGATGCATCACGACTCGTCGTGGGCGTCCCCGACTACTTACGCAAAGCACGAGGAAATGTTGAACATCGCACCAAATCGTTCCCAAAATCCATCTTCGATCGCAAGTACTCTCAGTTCATGTCAACGACGCCCCGTAACATGTAAGGTCGTGCGCATGAATACCTGCCTCAGGTTACGCTGGCATAGTCTCGTCGACATCGAGGACGAACAAGAAAATAATTTATGATCACCGTGCCAAGCAGGCAGAAGTCGCGAACCCGGCTGTGTGTCATGCTTACGATTGGACAAGGAATAAACCAGTTGCCTTGCATCTCATGAGTTTTTGAAATGCAAGCGGAACCTCGTGCGTGACTTTTACAGCAAATGGGTTCAGGATGAAATCTGGAAGCGGAGTTGAACGACAGAAATACATTGCGGTCCCAGGAAACGATATGTTGGGGTGTCCCCTCATTCTCTCCGCACTCCCCCAGCAACACCACCCGTCAGGATGCTCGGCAGCTCATGGTCGTTAATTGCATACAGCAAGGACACAGAACCGCCCATCAGCAAAATCAGGGTGATCACGGTACCAGTGATCAAGACGAACGGGCTAAGAAGATCGTGTTGGGATGGACAGCAAGACGCAACAAGCCGAGAAAGAAACTCACCCGCTAACGTCCCTCCGCTCGCACATCTCACCTGCCCAATTCTGGACTTTGCCTGCTTCGCTGATGGTGGTCGTACAGGCACAGACGAAACATTCCTGTCCTGCACGTGTTGTATTTGTGCACTGTCCGTGTCCAGAGCAATCGTTCGTCGCATTGGTGCAGGCAAGCAAGGAGCTGAAACAAGACGAGAGCGCCTTTACGGGCTGAAGAGAAGGTGTGACCTCGGCAGACTGATCAGCAAGTAGAGGACTCCTTCTCTGGGTGCTCGGCGCATACGTCACCAATGCGAAGTGAACCAACTTGTCGGTCAGTGCGGCCTCGATGGCAGCCTGCAATGTTTGGGTGGCGAGTTTGTATTGTTCGCTAGATGTGCCATACGACGCTGCGAGCTTAGGGATGCCCGACAGCTCCAGGGCCGCAAAACGATCAGACGTGGGTGACGAGTCGAGGTAGTTTACGAGAGTCGACATTTCGGCCAAAAATGCTTCGTTGGCCGGTGTTGGGGCAGAAAAGATATCGAGCGTACGAGGGATACCTTGGGTCGGAATGGAAGGCTCACTGGCGACATACGTGTATACATGCGAAGCGCGTCGACTGCATGTCTTCAGAAACGATGATAGTGATTGCGATTGGAATTCTGAGAAGGAAAACGATTGCTTGAACTTCGACGGAACGATGTCTGTACCGAAATGAGTGGAAATTGGGTAGGACGTTCATGTCACCTACCACGAGCATATGCTTCGTCAACGAGTAACAGTAAGGCACTCTGGTCGCCCTGCCCCACGAATTCGCGTTCCTTCAACAAATGGTTTAACCGCCCTGGTTGATTGACGGCCTCAAACTGCTCGAGGCCAAGGTGAGCTGCTAGGACAAGATTTGCCTGCTGCGGAGAGAGGCGAGATGGAAGAGAGTCTGGTGGATTGAGAAAAACCGTAGCAGCCTGCGAAAGGCCGAAGTAGAGGAAAGTTGCTATTAGTAGTCCATACATCCTGGCCAACACCAGACTCGGCAACGGGGACGTCAAGGAGAATAGTTTGGTTCGTATTGACGCCTGTTTGTTACACTACCAGCCGCGGCCAATCCTATCAAACATCGACTACTCAACCAACAAATTTATCTACAACATTCACAGCTCGCCATCCGGAGCCTGAGAGTACAGTTGCCCCCCGCCTGGACCGGGTGGCTTCTTGAGATATCTGATAACCTTCTGTCCGCTATCAGGAAGCTTCACCATACACCACGGATGCTGCCCTCTTGCTGGAAGCAGGAACGGCGCGCGGGTATGGTATACCATGTCGAGTATGCCAACCCCCAGGGGACCTAGCGACGATGTTTAACTACTGGCACGTCAAAAGTGTCTACAGAATACGGAGGCGTACCTGGCCGATCGCGCAGAACAGTTCACTCTGTTTGATGTTCGTCGCGCTCTTGTCAAAACGGGAGAGGAAACGAACCGCCCCCCGATCGTTTTTTGGGTGTCTGAGGTGTCCTGATGTGATGTGAGCTCATGTTCTCTTGGAACAAAAGGCTGCAAAGCACCACCAAATCTTTGTTTCCTCGGTCTAGGAACCGGTTAAACATTGCAAGAACGTCATCCCCACATGGCGGTATGGCACAAAGAAATGACACCTACGCGGAACCGGTCTCTCTCCCTACCGCAACACCGGCATGTCCCTACACTCTTGCTTTTCCGCAGCATCGTTATAAGTGACCATCAACATCCCCGACGGCCAGAAATCCTAAGCTTTCGGTGGGGTCTCCAAGATGCCAGCCAACCTGATTACGCAGTCGTCTGAGTGATGCAATAGTTGGAGTGAGTATGGATTAACCTTGAAGGGTGCGATTCTTTGTGACAGTGGCAGCCGAATTTCCATTCCAATCCCCCGCCATAGACGACCTGCGGTTAGGTGGATGCACCCGCGACGCTAACCCCGGACCCAATCACTAGCCCATCGGGAACTTTCGAGGCAGAGTTCGATCTGGCCGGCAAGAATTAACTCAGAGACGAGCACGAATACAGACATGCCCCACTTTGAATGACGCAGGATATGCGACATGCTCGCAGCTCGCAGGACTGTCCATCCATGGGGCCCTGGGGGTTCAGGGATTCAAGTGGCAGCTAACACTACTCTAACTTGGACCCACTACAGAATCAATCACCGGAAATAACTCGACACGAGGGCGAAGGCATGCACCTCGAATGAGATCGTGGAACGTGTTCGGCTTAGCACAAGGTTTCAGCTGGTTATCAGTTGTACGGTTCGTGCTTGTGCAATTCAATTATGATACAGTTAGTCCTAAAGGGGGTGGAATGGAAGAACTACCACTTTTGTTCACAGGCTTACCACTGATATACGTTGCCCCACAGCGGCCCAGTGAGGTTCTCACCCGATCGCTTTTTGTTGTAAAATGGGCCCGACGCACTGGGTCCACACGACCCCAGATCCACCGGGAATCGAGAACAAGCTCGTCATGAGACAGGGCATTACGCCAACTTACATTACGATTGGACTCATCTGCTGATTCGGCGCGGGCGCTATCTGCCAAACCCCGCAGGGCGTATCGATAACGCGGTTTATGTAAGTACTTCAGCACCTCACCCCAGTACTAGCAGTTCTATAACGTGGTGACGTTTACAAGTATCGCGAATGATGATCAGAAGGAAAGAAAAAGATAATAGAGAAGCAAGATAATTAACCTTCTTCGCTTGCCCAGAGATAACATCTTTGTTCCGACTTACAAGGAGACACATTAGACATTTGTCAGACTGCTTCCCGAACTCCCGCATGACGTTTGATTGAACATCTTACACCGTTATCAGTTGGAGCAGAATCTCCAGCGACCGTATCTGTATCGATGATTGTACTATTGACTCCCAAAAGATCAGCTGGAACCACGGTGGTGATGTGGTCTGTGCGTGGGAACCCCCAACTTGATGCCCTGCTGAGTTTGAATTTGCAAGCTTGTCCTGTTAGTCATTGAACTATAAAAGCTCCCTCTCTGCCTCCCACCACCTCCTGTTTGCTGTACCTGGCATTGTTCGGCGTCGTTCACAATGTCGAATAAGATTGTGGTGAGCTGCTCACCCGACCTTGGTTGTAGTAGTCCAGTCAGGTAACAGAGAAATTTTTGAGCCTTCCATCTACCGCACTGTCATAGACGAAGTCGTTGCCGCCATTAAGCCCGAGTTCGACGAATATGGCGTTAGTGAAGACGTCCTAGCCGAATTGCAACATGTGAGTGGTCGTTGATCTGTTGGTCGAGTGTGTTTGATTGGGTTGGGTTGACCGTCCCCCCCTCCCGTAGAAATGGCAAAGCAAAGTCGTTGCATCACACGTCGCTGAGTTTGAGCCACAACCGCCGCAGGCTGCTCAGCATCATCCCGTTTACCCGCCTCATCCGATTCACATGATGCAGCATCATCCCCACTATCCGTCTCCGCACAACCCATACGTGTCTCCAGCGCAACAACCGTCAGCACAAGTGAAAACTGAACCTGTGGATAGTCGGTACATCTTGAGTGGTCCTCCTGGAATGTCGCCCTACGCGTTACCCCCTCTTCCTGGCCCTCAGCTAAACGGGGTGAAATCACCTGCGTATCCGGGGGGGCAGCAAGGAGTGTTATCTTTCTCCCCTCACCCACCGCATCTTGCGCGTCCCGCGGCTGTCCCGCGGCCATATGTCCCTCCGGTACCGGCCGCCGCGGCCTCGCAACCTGCCCCAGCTTCCACAGCAGCGGCAACAACACAACAATCCGCTCCGTCTAATCAGACCGCCCAACCTGCGGCCGCACCCCAGGCACAGGCAGCACGTCCAGCAGGTCAACAGATTCCTCAAGTCGACGGGCCCTCCATTTCGGATTCGGAATCACCATCCCCTCCGCCGAGTCAATCATATGCACCTCATTCCTCCCACCCGTCATTACCTCAACCCATGCAAACATCTAGTACGTCTCAAGCAGGGGATGAAGCAATAAACAGCGACTTGGATGACTCTGACACGGAGGGTGAGGAGGATACAGAAGAAGGTGGCCAAGGGGATACGGACATCGTGTTCTGCACTTATGACAAAGTTTGTTCACACGCTGAATTATATTGATCGTCAGTCTCACCCAAGCATGGCAGGTCGGACGAGTGAAGAACAAGTGGAAATGTATCCTAAAGGACGGCATGATCCACATCAATGGCAAAGATTACCTATTCACCAAATGCACGGGGTAAGAATCCGTTTGGTGCTTCGGGGCGAGCGATCTCTCAAACCATTCTTCAGTGAATTCGAATGGTAGTTGTGTTCTTGGCACTTTTTCCTGGGACCACGGTCGTTAGATTATCCTCATTGCGCATCGCTATTCTGCACATTTAAGTCATTACTCATCAGTGAGATCGTCGCTTTTCATGTACAATAGTAATACCATCGCACCCATCATGCAGCGAAGGTCGAGATGATGCTCTGTGTGACAGAGAGACTCTTACCTTTCCCTTCTTGCAACGACCCGTCCCGCGGCGTACGTCGATGATTCGACGATGCAATTGAGTTATGTATACCATCTCCCCGAGGGGAGTATAAATCGTCCGAAACATCGCGCGAGAACTACATGGCCAAGGGTCGTTGGTGTCAAAACATCAAATCTCCGAGTCGATATGTCTCGGCTCTCAATGTCTTTGTCGGCCCGCGCAAACACACTTGTAATTTCGCTTCGCACTCGGTTGTCTGACACCACTGGCACGCGTGCTTCGAGTTGGGGAGGGTCGACGGCGAACAAGAGGTAGGAGCGCATCGTACATCTCTGCGGCAGCAGTACGGCAGCCGATGGAGCATGATGACCTGACGTAGAGCAAACGCACTCGACACGTGAAGAAACTGGAAGAGCTCCTACGAGTCGTCGAGTCTCGACGCTGAATGTCCCCGACCCACACGGGTCATACACTCACACCAATCGAATTTTTTGTTGGCAAAAGCTGTTTGGTCGGTTTGCCTTGGCCCCGTACTAGCCAATCAAATGCTAGTGGGGATGTTACACGGGATCTACGGGGATCTGCATGACCATGCTCGCTGAACAGCCGACGTGTGGCCAACTAACAACAACAACACCAACGAGAAGCCAGAGGCCTCACCGATTTCATATCAGATGGCATCGTGGAACAGAATTTACTCCAGAGAGACGTTCTCGAACCCTTGTTTCATCCTCGCAACCGACACGGATGAAAAACACGCGGTGAGAAGAGGGTGTGGGCCGCACAAACGTAGCTCGTTGACGTTGTTCTATTCACTGATACCCATTTGCTCGCGCCATGTTTGGAACTGTGGGTCTAGCATGAGCCTAGGCTGCCTCGCAAATGCCTCGTGTGAGGGGGGGGGGACGGTTATGGGGGGGGGGGGGGCCTGTCTTCCGTTCTGGATGAGT
>JBBPRH010000463.1:0-17884 GCA_038092915.1 Boletus pseudopeckii | reverse complement strand
GTATCACAGTGTTGTGACTTTCGTCCCGTGGGCTCGTTGTTCATATTTCACTTGTGGCTCGCTATGTTGTTGTTCGCCGTTGTTTGTGCTTGTCTGTTTGGTTTCCGCATATCCGCCACTGGCGCATGTGCGCTTTTGTGTCTTTTTGTGCTACCTGTACTCTATAGTAACCCTTACCCAATTAGATTATATCCCTATAAATTACAAAAAGTATATTAAATATGCACCACCGGCACATGTGCGCATCTTTGAGAACATGTGTGGTAGCTGTGCAAATGCCTTTCCTTCTACTTGCGCACATGCGCCGGTGGTGCATCTGTGCATTTTGGTGTATCCGCGAGTCATATGGTAGTCAGCCATCACGTCTTCAAAGGTGTTTGTCCTGCGTTTGCGCACTTGCACAGCCAGCGCATCTGCGCATTTGCATCTGTTTGTCAATTTTGTGCATCACCATGTGTGTTTGTGTTTGTATCACAGTGTTGTGACTTTCGTCCCGTGGGCTCGTTATTCATATTTCACTTGTGGCTCGCTATGTTGTTGTTCGCCGTTGTTTGTGCTTGTCTGTTTGGTTTCCGCATATCCGCCACTGGCGCATATGCGCTTTTGTATCTTTTTGTGCTACCTGTACTCTATAGTAACCCTTACCCAATTAGATTATATCCCTATAAATCTGGCTACATAACAAAGGAAGTGGGAAGCAGACAGGACAAGACAAGACAAGACATACTAAATCAGTAACGGGTTACGCAGGGACCATTATCAGAGAACGTAAGAAAGATTAATAGGTATCAAGATCGAGGCAAGAGCACCAATTAAAAGCACAAGAGCAGACCCTACATCACCACCGCATATCGCGACGACGATCATGCTCACTCACCGATTATGGTCGGCCGACCCATCGTCCAAACCCCATTCTTCGGAGCACGGCAGCACAGATAGCGAACGAAACCAAAATCATACTGCATGACATACGCACTACCGACAAGCGTCCACTTCTTTTCGCCGGAGCAGGGTATCTGTTGTTCACTCCAGAACGAGAACCAGTGCGAGCCCGAGACCGGTCTTGATCCACACGCGTGGATGAACCCGCGTGTTCATAGGGAAATACCCACCCCATCGCTCTCGCAACAATCGCGCGTGCAATATCCCCCATTGACATGGTCTCCCAACCTTCAAGGACATCCCTATTCTTGAAGCCCTCGGCGAGCGTTTCGTCCCTATAAGAATTCGCTGTGTCGGACTTCGCTTGTTCGTTCGCCTCCGATCGTCGTCGCCTTAATTCAAATTCAGAAGAGTGGCGAGAGTCAGAGTGTTGGGCTAGCTCCAACACCGCCTCTTGCTTGGCAGTATCAGCTTCAACCTCCTCCAGACGCAGCCGGAACACTTCCACTTGGGCGCGTGTTGCAGCAATAGACTCTTCAAGCGCTCGTAGAGCACTATCTGAATCATTCTGCAGATTTGATCCTGCTGGGAGCTTATCACGAACGACACCATTCACGTCGCTCGCACGGCGGTGATGGTCCACTAAATTCATCTCACCGCCGACATTCTTGGATGCGTCATCAGTGGGAGAACCGGTAAAAATGGCGGTGACGACTCGTTTTTGAGTCTTTGAATTCTTCCCTCTGCTTCCAGTGCTTCTTCGCGCCCCAGACCGCTTTGACCGAACAGAGTCTCCCCGGATTCTTTGGCCATCTTTTTTGGGAAGAGATATGTCTGGTTCCAGGACCAAAGGAGAAGCACTACCTGCATCTGCATTCAGGGAAACAGGAATACGTTTCACTGTCTCCCCCAAACCGAAGTCGGCCTCCCATGCTCGCGCTCCTTTCAGCGGGATGCTCAAAGACGACGCCAACAGCTCTTCAATGCTAGGCTCCTCTTCTTCATCCCCTACGACTTCAAGCGCGGTATTCATATGGATGTATGGAGGAGGTTGAGTCAATGAGGGTGGTTCCTGGAGAACAATTGTGGAATCTGCCATGGACGAACTGACGTCGTGGAGTGGCTCATCCTGTAGAGCGGACGGTAGGTCTGATGGGGACTCTGACAAACACTTGGCGCCCGAGGTGGATTCAATCTCTGGATCAGTCTCGCTTTCAGACTCGCCCTCGCTCCCACCCACGGACCCCTGCTCGCTGGCAGAACATTCGCTCCCGCTTGTGCTTGCACGCTCCCAGGATTCAACGAGGCCCTTGACCTTGCCTCGACGACGCATGCGCATGCGCGCGAGGTCCCTGTACCTCTGTGCGGAGGCATCCGAAACCGAGTTGGAGCGGTGCAGAGACATGGCCGGGGATGGTGGGAAGGCAGATTCGCTGGTGTTGTTGTCAAGGAGCAGGCGGAGGTCATCAACAGACATAGAGGCACCGCGGATGTTGAATGGGGTGGAAGAGTGAGCAGATCGGGAATAGATATCATTCGAGTGGTCGGAGACTTCATGCGAGTGATACGAGTCAACGTAGATGCGTCCGCGGAGAACGTCAGCACGGAGGGTGCGCGAACGCTCAAGAAGCTGAGCGCGCTGCATATCAGAAAGGGGTGTGCTATGCACGTGGAAAGGTAATCAGAGGAGAAGGCCACGCAACGACAGGCGTGCGACGTACCCAGCAAGATCTGCATCTGTGAGCCGCAGTAACTCACGACCTGTAAGACCGCGTGTGCGGACACACTCGACTATGTCCATGAGGCTGGAGTCGTCTTTGTCCCCGTCAGTGTGGTTTCCCGACCTGAGGGACGTCTCGAGATAGGTAGTGAGTTGATACGTGTTCCATTGCTTGGGGTTAGGAGGCAAGCCAGCGTAGAGCTCTGGTCCGGTGTCCTGGTCGTGACTATATTTGTATTTCTGATCATAGCTGTGATGCCCCGTGATGGCTGCGGTGGCGCTACCCGGTGGCATGGTCTCTGCCCTCCGTACTCGGTGCGTGAGTTTCGGCTCATCTGCGTGCTCCAACGACATTGATGGGTTGTCTGATAAGGCAACGACGATTGATGGTGGGGTCGGCAATGGCGCGGGGCCGGTGCGCACTCCACCGCGTAATTCTGCCTCGACCAACGACAACGAAGACGAATGGCGGTGCCGCACCCTTGTCATTGTCGGTATCCGGGAAGGCGAGGTGGGAACATAATTGTGCCTGGTATGGTGGGCAGAGTGTGGCGACGAGTTCGAGCGGGACAACAACGCAGAGGACGTCGTCTTGATTGCGTACGGATGAGCATTTGGCTGGATGGGTGGTAGGTGTTTCTTGGTGGGTTCCGCTGGCGAGATCGGTCGACTCGCCATGGCTGCCAGTCAGTAGCTCGACCCCAATCAATGAGTGGCAGTCAATGGGTCAGCCAGTGAAAACTGTTCAGCAGCGAACGGGGCGGTGCGGTGAGCACTAAACACGCTGCACAAAGGCTCATAATCCGAGTCACCGTGGGATAATTGTCGGAAAACATGCACATATCCGACCGAATTGCAAGTTGGACAGGACCATTGTACATATGTCTCGGCGCAAACAACAGCTCTCAAGCGCACCGCAGGCCAAACGGCGACGTGAGGATAATGTTCCAGAATTTGGTGCACCCACGGAGGACGATGTTTCCCTATTGCAACCAAAACATTTTCCCTCGGCAACAGCCTTGTCAACCCGTATCCTCCCTCAAAAGGCTGTTGTACCGTCGCTTTCCTCCCTCGCAGCTCGTTGCTTTGTAGCGCACGTTCGAGCACTTTCAGAGAATGAACGATCATGGGCCCGTTCCAAACACTATCTGAAGCGTTTGCCTGACACATTAGTACCAAGATTATTCTCCATGTTGCGATCCAGCTGCCCGACGCTTCTATCGCATGGCCTGATTGTTTTGGTAAGATTCCAAGTCATGATCCACTCTGTCTTGTCCAACCTGACACACACTGAAGTATTTCTTGCGTGGGCCATCCCTTGTGCTCTCTAACGATCTACCCGGCGTTCAGCGACAAACGATTGCTTCTGTTAAGAAAAATACAGCACTCAGAGAACTTCATTTGATTGGTTTCGACAAGCTTGCTGATACGGTCTTTGCGTCCATATTACCTTCTCTTCCTCGTCTCCGCGTTCTTGTGCTCCGGTGCGATAAATAGTTCTCTCTGTATGGCTCTCTGACGCGGTCACAGCGGTTGTTCCAAGGTCGGCACGAAAACTGTAGAAGCGATTGGTAGTGCGTGTCCGTTCTTGACTACCCTCAATCTCAACTATACATCTGCCCCACCCGCGTCCCTCGTCGGACCGTTGACCACTTGCACCAGCTTGGAGGTGCTAAAGGTAGCAGGCATATCGAATTGGGTGAGTACATATACCACCAATACCAATCGCATCGTCAATGCCTATCCAGACCGATGGCACCTTTGCAAAGCTCCTCGCCGGACTTGCACGAGAACCCGACGTGACCCTGCCCCGCATGAAAAACCTCAAATTCCGCCAACTCGGTCTCTCCGAAACTTCGTTGTATGCTTTCATTTCGCGCTGCCCAAACCTGACCCGCCTGGACGTCTCCTTTACGCGTCTTCACCGTCTTCCGCCATCGCCAGTCACCCCTGCGCCTACTCTGGAAAAGTTGTCGCTCACGTCGACGGCGCTGTCAAGTACGGATATCGTTTCGCTGATCAGCTCCTTGCCGAACCTACGCACGCTTTACTTGGGTGCACTCGGCAGCGGACAGGGTTCGTCTGCCTCGATCGGTAACATATCCGCCATGACCATGACGGACGACACGCTCACGTTGCTCACGGACATCATCGCAAACTTTGGACGCCTTGAGAAATTCAGCCTCGTCGGGAATACCAAATTAGGACTCACGTCTCGTTATGGCGAACATGGCACACTTGCCGACGTCATTCGTCGAGTCGGACGAAAGTGCAAGGCACGTCCCTACCGTACTTTGCGTATGACTGATCGACCATAGCTACGTATGACTTTGGATTGTTGCATGTTAGCACCTCAACTTGTCAGGGATACCGTATTTACGATCACAAGACCTATGCGGGCTCATGTCGGAGACGGCCCATGACAGTCCACCCAAACTCGAAGAACTCGCGCTCAACAATACTGGAATCGACGATTACGCAGCGCCGTTTCTGGCATGCTGTTCGTCGCTTGTCATGCTCGAAGTCGCGGGCACCAAATTGACAAGTTCGTCTATCATGACTACTGCCGTTCGAGCGGTATGTGTTAAGAAGCTACTCATACATCTTATAGGTAGCGGGCTGTTCCCAATTATTGATGCCTGTCCGAATTTGGAGAAGCTTGACCTGACAAGCTGTCGTGGGATCAAAGTGGCTGACCGTCGTCGATTCTTCGAGGTAACACCACCAATGCATACGACGGATGTCTGTTGCTGATGGATAAATTGACAGGTATGGAAGAGTGAATGGAGGGATACCTGACACAGTACCAACCTCAACGTTCAACCCTCGTGCACCACCATGTATACTTGTGTATGATTCTGAGAGATCATGTAAAGGGTCTCATGGCTTTAAGTTATTCGATTTAACCGTGCCCATACAGTAGCCCGTAAAAGTTGTAGAGGAGGTGCGCGACGGCTATCTGTCGAGAGAGATAACAAACTTCGTCGTCGGGCGGGGTTGAAGGCAACGGGCTCGATGGCTCACCTCAGTCATCGCATGGGGAAGGCAACGGGCTGAGGTGAGCGACCGCTGAAAAGGGTGTCTAATATACGAGTGCTATATGATGTGAACAAAGAGCATGGATAACGGTGGGAGCTGTTGGCAGAGAACAATGAGATCACTGCGCGAGTCAGTGACTGGTCTAGAATCCTATGTATGCACCCAACATGTGCCCGTTCCTCATTGTTTGGCTTCTTCATAATGCATGGTTGACACTAATGATATTTGGGACTATGCATACGCAGGCCTAACGCTGTCAGGAGTAGTAAGGTGCATAATGTAGTTTGACAAGGATCCATCATCCATACTTCGCAGACTATCGGCGTCAGCTACGGGACGTTCATATCTATTATTCGGGAGAATATGATACAGTAGGAACTCGTGTTCAGGGCAGCCTGGCATTGAAACATCAACAATGAAAAAATTTGAACCATCTGCATCAACAGCAAAGAGCCGTCCGACAAATATATGTACCTGCAACACACCAGATCACAGATCCTCCGCAGACTTACTCTCAGTGGGTGCAGGCCCAGGCGCACCAAGAGATCCATCGGTGTAACTTTCTGCGCTTTCCCCTCCATTATAATCATGTTCCGCATGCGGAACACCTCTGACAGTCGAGCTGCCATTCGAGTCGAGATAAGAATGACTATGTTCAGTTGAATAAGGCAGCCGACCCTCTGGCGCTTTCTCGAGCTGACGTTGACTCGCCCTTCGGTATCCGTTCGTTTCACCGTTCACAGCCCCATTGTCATGCTCGTAGTCGCGATCTAATGGAGTCGGTTTCTTTTCTAGCTGAGTGGAAAGAGAAGCAGTGAATCAGTGGTGAGGACCAAGCGGTTCAGGGACGACGTCCAAATGAACAATCCGGTACTTACCGTGTATCCGTTCTTCCCATTCACTAGTTCCGAATTCTTCCCGGTATGCGAGTATGAAGGTGGTTCTCCTTCCCCATCGACGACAGCGTCTTGATAGATATCATCGTCCTCTTCATCGTCATGCTCCTCTTCAATGCTCGATCCCTCGTCATCACCCTCATCCTCGTCCTCGCTGACATAACCAACAGAACGCACAGCCGCTTGGACTGGCCCTCCACGATCCATTTGTTCACTCGCGACAAGGTATCTCGCGCAGAGCATTCTGATATCGTTCCACCATTCCGTCATGTCCTCACGACTTCGCGTCCTAAAACTCCAGGCATGCTGACTGATCACAATCGACTTAAAGCTTCCACTGTGGGAACCGGTACCATCTTTCTTCCCTTCGATGTGGAACTTGTGAGATTTTGATGAGGCAGAGGAAGGTGGACCAAGCGTGCAGGCAGGAAGAAAGAGGGATAAGACAGGGAGGTGACTTCCGATGTGTTCCGGATCAGAGGAAGCATATTCGTGGAGGAAGCCGGCAGGGGTAAGGACATAATATGCCTCGCGATACGTTCGTGTAAACCGTTTCTTGCGCTCAAGCAAGCCAGTATGTACGGCGATGACGCTTGGGTCGCCTTTGGACGGATAGATAATTGTTTCTGGGTTTCTCAGGGGTGTCTCCGGATCGAGGAGATGATCTGAGCGGGCGGAGAAAGAGATCCATTCTCGATCTGGGGTAAGGGAAGACATGGCTTCGCCAATGGCGCGCCAGGTGTCTTGGACGGAGGATGACATGCGGGAATGCCACTCGTCGTAGGTCTGCCAAGCAGACTGAATTGCACGGACGATTCCTTCTTCAAAATGGGCGGAATTTTGCTGCATGATTATTATAGATTTTTGGAGGGCGTTTTCTTCGTGTACTTGTTTCTGAAGTTGACGAGCGACGACCACATTTGCAACATACCTGAAGAACGTGAGGGGAATGTAAGAAGACAGTAAGGGAAATATATATATACGGGTCAGATTTTGCAGTAATGCTCATCGGCGTGTTCTTGAAGATGCTTATGCTGGTGGCAAGGTCTCCTATCATTTTGGCAGAGAGTTCACGCTCTTTAGCGACACTTGTAGCGAGTTTGCCTGTGTCGTTTTGAACGTTCTATGGAAATTCAGAAACAAGCACATTAGAAGGGTAGACGTCCCACCTTGATATGTGCTTTGATCTCTGTTCTGAGCTTCTGAAGATGCTGTACAATCGAACTGTCGATGGTACGACCAAGGTTGGCATGTTGGTCCGCAATGACCCTAGTCCTATCACGTATGCTATAAAACACATCCTACATCACACATCATCACGATGATTCATGGGGCAGAATGGAGTGACACGTGCCTGCAGGCCGCCCTCTCCGAGAAACTGGTTTCCTGCTCTGAAGGGCACTTGTATCACCGCTCTGAGCTTGGTGTATTCGCGTGCAATGTTATTTTGAATGTCTGCAAGACCCTCGAAGTAGGCAATGAGCTGTTTCACAATAGCTTTCCAGGCAACGAAACGCTCAATAAGGACGTCGGATGGTTTGAGATCTTGTGGAGCTACGTTTTTTTTGATGAGGGACTGCGAACGGGAGAGCGTACTTCCATGTTTCGACGCGCGCGAGACCGATGTCGCACGAGATATCGACGCTGTTTCGTGGTAGCTCATCGTTCTTGAGTCACCTTGACCACAACAGAGCGGCGAGCCGACGTCATAACAGAATGTGACATGTCACATAACAATCACGTGATTATTCGGTCACATCATCTTCCTTCGCTCTCAGCGTTTCACGCGCGCTTTTCCATCCTCCGTCAGACAGTCTTCACAGTCTTCTCCTCGTCGCAAACATGAACGCCGGCGTACAAAACATTCTGATCTCCCTCGGGGCCATGCAGAGTATGCTATTTCTTTCGCTACGGTGGTCTGTTGACCTCTCTTTTTTGCACCAGTTGCTCGCAGGATCCCGTTCGACGACCCGGTCGTTCTCAACTATGTCCGACTCGGCTACGTTGTCAGCCAGGTCATCATCATCGGCACATACCTTTTTGTCTCATACAAGGTCCTCTCTCTCGTCTTTTTGTCCGTAATCCTCCGAAGCTGACTAGTACACGTCACCACTCAGGTCAAGCAAAAGAACGACCAGACAGTCCTCAAATATGGTGTGTCATTTGCTTCTTCCAAGTTTAAGGCATCCTCACGTTTTCTACCTAGTTGATACTCCCAGCCCGTTGGTCAGCCTCCGAGAGCTTTCCATGCTCTTTCCCGCTCACCCATTCTTTTAGTCGTCTGACTCTGGTGGACTCATCACGAGCACTGTAAAAGACTATGATCTTTCCGAGACGTCAAAACTCGTATGTATACCACTTGATTGAACCTTTTCCCACCCTTATCCCGTATGTTCCAGCTCCGTGGCGCGTACTTTGGTATCGCGATGATGGCCTTCTTCCACATCTACATGAAGTACACTCAGCCCCTCTTCATCCAAGCCCTTATGGGCGTGAAGAACTTGTATGACGCAAAAGTCGTCGCCATTCATATACTCGGGAAAGCAGCGGAGGGTGACCTTAAGAGACCGTTCAAGGCTGCCTCGATGTTCGGTGGTACGTCCGCACTCTCCCTTCATGCACACCCGATTCAAATACTTGTATACAGCTGCTGCTGGACCACAGACCGATGCCGCCACCATTGCAGAGGCAGAGAAAAAGATCGGAGCCAAGAAGGAGGAGTAGATGTACCTTGTTGTTCTTGCTTTGACGGATGGATGTCATGCTTAATATTTCGTTCCGCCGCCGGAGTTGCATCAGTATCTTCAACTATCTATCTGAATAATCCGATACCCCGGCATTGAATAAGTTCGTGAACGCCGATGCAGGTCAGTAAACAGTGGATAGACTCCGTTCAAAGTGCATGACTGGTCAGCACGAGGCAAAAATGAAGCACCAATTCTGACGAAATCCCCGCGTTGCATCCATAACACTAAGCGTGCATCATGCAACCCCAAGTTACCACCATACGAGAGGTCAAAACCATGATGAGCGCTCCTTGCGCTTCCATGCCTGTCACCGCAGCGTACGGCGGTATGCCATGACAAACGTCGACGGTCTCTCGGCTCAATGCAACGTATCAATGGGTCTATTGTCACCCTAGCCACAGGTAATCTTTGTCAAAACGATAGACGTCATTCTAACCCTCGCACACGAATAGGACAAATGATACACAGTGCGCCCCTCTTTTGCTCTGACCCATTTCAATGGACTCCATGGAGCGTGTATACTCCCCCAGGTTTCCCTGAACATTCACCAATGCCATCGCGCACGCTCGCATCCTGCCCGCCCGCGCCGCTTCTCCGCCATGCGTTCGCAGGGACACCCTCTGTCTCATTGTTCGCTGAGAGCTTCCATCCTTTCCAATACGTTGGTCTTTGATATCTGACCAGGTGAATGGGCCGACAAGCCTGCTGATTCGTGAAAGGGATCGAGGGATGCGCTCTCTCATGCCATTATCTGGCCCAGCATGAAAGGTGTTTTCTCGCAGTGGATGGGCGGCATCACCACACTTGGTTTCGTGCCACATTCGCGACCACGCAGAAGAAACTGTCTCCGTCGAATGCGTTGTCGCAAACCTGTCGTCCCTTCTTGGTGGATTCGGTATCCCCTGGTGCTGAGGGAGCATCAGACGTCGGGAATGTAAATGTCCGCGATACAATACACAATTACGCGTGCATTATCCTTGAAGCGATCTATCCAAGCTTGCTGCCCTGGGGCCGGCCGCATCATTTGCTTGCCCTCATCCGCGGTCCGACACACTCGCTACATCAGCGTACATGATCTGTGCGCCACACGAGGGGGGACGCACACCGAATGTGAGGTGTGCTTGAGGCGCTTTTACAGGCCGTGTGTGGATGCTCTCACGGTGGTGATGCGGTGGGTTTGTTTTTGACAGAGGACGCCGGGACCGCCGCGTTCGATACTGCGGAACGCGCGCGCAGTACCAAAAGCAGGTGTTGAGACAGACATACGGGACGAAGGGTCCCCGTGGCTTGACAGCGAGGCAAGGAACAAACCACTCTGGTAAATGTCAACTTGTCCCGTTGACACGTTTCATACTCGATGGATAGCGTCAACGATGGATGACGCAGCACGGGCCATGATGCTGAGAATGTCAGACAGGACGAATTCATGGCAGAAGGGATCTGGTAGCGTCGTGGTGGTGTGGACTGGATTCGATGAGTTTGTGTGGTGTGAATGCTTTGATGGCTCGCAGCTTTTCATGGCGTCCATCAACCAAGACATGAATTCAATATTCCAAATCATAGTATCATCTCGACACCAGCCGAGGATGCACAAACAACCACAATAGACGGCATCGACACTGTCGATGCGCTTAGTGACCGTATGCACTCAGTCACTCAGGAGAGAAGATAAGATCAACATTCTCGAAAGGTTGCCAATACAAGAATCCCTAGAATTTTCAACGACAAAGTCGGCCTTTCCGCGAGGTTGGAATGACCCAATGGACCCTGCTACAAGGAATATCGCACTCGTAACCCAGATCGGCACGGACGTGTTCAAGTTGGCGTAGATCATAGAGACTGGAAAAAGAAAGGTGCAGGAAGTAGGTTGAATTCAACGGCAGACCTTTTCTGTCGCGTGTTGAGAAATTTCAGCATGGCTCGACGAACCGCGGCCGAAATTTCCTCCTCTCCTTTGGATGCGGATGAGAGGGTATCAGGCATGACACATCCAAAGGAAGTTGCGATGCAGTATGCTGGTATGTCAGGAAGCTATCGTAGCTAAGACAAAACCGAGTAACAAGCATGTTACGAAAAACGTGTACTCACAATGGGAAAGCAAGACCGATAAAGGCTGGATTGACGATCCAATCTCAACCAGCGCAACCATGACCAGAGGCAGAATAACACAGCTACCCCACAGAATAATCAGCAAGCCAGTCGAGTACGCCAGTTTTCGCTTCACAGCAGCAGCCGTTCACTGACGGACCTGTTACAAGCTCGTCGGCGCCTTTGAGCTGCTCCAGACTGGAGGTATTTGGGACTTTTGTAGAGGTTGAACTCAAAGAATCCGCGGATCCAGAGAAGCATCATGAGACCGCCCATGGTGTAAAGGGAGTAACTCCAGCCTTGATTGGAAGATCTGGGGCGGGGACCTGCACACAAAAAAATCCCCATCTCGTTGAAAAAATTCTCGTGGAGTATGGGCGCTCGCCGCTTCTCGAGTGGGTACTGAACGGGTCTAATGCGGATTGTAGGCTCGTCGTAAAGAGTCCTGCAGCCAAGATACGACGAGCACTCAGGCTCGCAAGTCCCAGGGTAAGACTACCCTTGGCAACGAGGAGAGGTCTCTCTGATGTTAACCGCTAGTTTCATCGTCGCAACGAGGTCACCTAGCTGATCCGAGTAAGCCATAAGCACCGAAGACACGGGTGTGTGAACAGACCCATATCGAGAACAAGGATTGGTATTTATGGAGCGACGCTCCGCAGCAAACCGAAAAACATCTTTCTTTCACTCTTCGAGGTCCACAATTGTGTACCGTCGGCGAGGATGTTGTCGACAATGACTGGTGCGTAGCAGTTCTGAGGAGCGATTGTGTAATGCTGAGAAATTAGCAAGG
Source organism: Boletus pseudopeckii (assembly GCA_038092915.1). NCBI lineage: Eukaryota > Fungi > Basidiomycota > Agaricomycetes > Boletales > Boletaceae > Boletus > Boletus pseudopeckii. The sequence goes on along the minus strand of JBBPRH010000463.1, from coordinate 5,719 downwards.
CCCAACAACTTTATGTTATGTAATTATCGACACTGGTCACTTGGGCGGGCAGTCGCATCCCATCCTGACGAAAGACATCTTATGGGTGGGAGTAACAATGGAATTCAACGATAGCAAGCTGCAGACAGTCAAGGGGTCGGAAGCAAACAGGAATGGCTGTGGACGCCATTTCTGTGTCGAGGGACCACAAGTGGATAGTGTGTGGGACTGAGGAGGGGGAGAGGGGCAAGTGTGTGGGATGCAGAGATGCACGAAAAGGTCCCGACGTAGAGTGCATAGACCAGGTCTATGCAGTCGACGTCTCCCCAGACTCGACCAGGTTTGCCACCGGGATCGACTCGTCGGCCCGCTCAAACCCGACCATCGGGCTCCACATGACGAGCACATCGCCACTAGCATCAAAAATTTCGCAAACTGTATACAAAATATTTCTTTATATTCACTATCACTGTCTATCAGGCCATATCAATGTCGTGACCTCCCGTGAGCTGTCAGAACTTCAATATCCGCTCATTTTCGAGAACTGCTGCTATGGCGGTTCGGCGGTTCTGTCCGCGTTTTCGACAGTCGCGCTGGTGACGCCCGCATCAATGTCAGCTCACAGGTCCTATCCTTTCCGCTTTCATGGTCCAATGGTAATCAAGTGTTTTGAAGTCTCCACCGGGTCCCAGCTTGCCAGAACGCAGATCCTCAATGACGGCGGCAACATCATCGAGACTATCATGCTAGGCATCCACCCTCGACGAACGACAACCAGACGAGCAGCCTTCGACCTTGGGCAGCCACGACAGCGAACCACCTGACTCCAGTGTGGTATGATTTTGCTATTCGGTAACGAGAACGACTGGCGCTGACTCCTTCACTGTGTACGTGCACCAGGAGAATCAGGTTCAGTCAAGTCCGTCGCCCACAACGAGGACGGCAGTGGCGATCTCCTTGAGGTATTCGTTCGTTCGTTCATTCCCCCTTGGACCGAGTTCGCCCGCTCCTGAGTTCAACTACGTTAGTCGTCACTATATTCTCTCATTTCCGTGTTGACGCTGCTGCAGCTGCCCTCCCCGGCGTCCTCCGACCATCTCCACAAAGAAGAGGCACCGCCTCCTGGCATGTTCAATCCCGCACCACAGTCGTCAAATCCCTTACCTACGGCCTCCCCTCAAAACCTACCTCCAGAGGAAAATCTCAATACAGCCAAGTTATCTCAGGGTATCTCGATGGTGCTAAAAAGGTTGTCACTGACGTGGATCTAGAAGAGTAACAAGGACCTGGCATTGTACGAGCCCGATCGAGTTCCCAGAAAGTCGCGTCGGGCTGCCGATCATCAATCTCATTCCCACTCACCAGTGAGAGTGAAAGCCACAAATGAGGATCCTTCGTAGATGGCTGCCGCTCAACCTAAGCGAGTGAGTACTCTTCCTTGATAGACGATCGGATGTGCTGTGTCCGACATATCATCTTAGCGAGTGGTTGCGACATCTTTCAGAGCACCACAGCCCAAGGTCTGTCGTTCCTCAAGCTTGTATGCAGGGACTCATAAGGCATTGCAGCGTAATCCGCCTGCGAAGCCACACAAACAAAGGTACTTCTCATGGCGGACAAGGTGCAGCAAATCCAATGGGAAGAGGCCATGTGTGTCTTTTTTTCTGCTGATGGTAGACCACGTCATGACAGCTCACACCCTATTAGGTGCAACAAGCGAGCGATGCATCTCATCCCTCGGACCGGAGGATCCATGTAACGGTGCACGTACTTTCGTTTAGCTTACATTGTTAGACCCACAGTGAGCCAGGATGAACGAGAAACAGGCGATGTTATCTTTGCGATCAGGTTACCCGCATGTATGTGTTTTTGTGGCTCAGCTACCGAAGATGGGACCCATGGATGATTTAGGTGATAGACATCGATTGCACAGTTCTTCGAATTAGTGTCACCTCGCAGCATTGGTATGAATACTGATAAGCCCGTCCAGATCAAACCTTGCTAATCACTCAACCGTCACTGATTAACTGATGATGCGCACGTGAAGGTTGTGACGGGAGGACGGTGTCTGATTGATTCTGGCCACTACTGCAAATCTAAAGAATGTCAACTAAGACAAGGGTGGGGTCCTCCCGTTTCGATCTCTTTCTTGTTCATCACAGATCCAAGTACGGCTGAGTGCGATTGCTTGATCAAGACTTGAGGTGATTATCTCTTGTAGACCAGGGCTCGAAAGTAGATGATCGAGTACACTGGTTTCACGGCCGCCGATCATTCGGATCTGCCTTCTCTGGTGACGATACGAGCCTGCACATTCAGTCTGTTCTACTGTCTCTCATCAGCGCACACGACCTCTCAACAACTTATCAGACGGGTAGTACTCGACAACCGACTCCTATGCTGGGGTGTATTATTAGCGACACGCGACGCGACGCTCGAAGCGCTCGCCGATCGTGTACTCAGGACACTCTTTCATTGGCAGTCCTCGGACGACACAAAATAACTGTTGTCGTCACGTTGCGATGATCTTTGCGACCGCGCCATGACAAGAAAGAACGCGCTTGGCTCGGAGGTACGCGCTACATCGCGGAACACTTTGACAGCATCACAAAGCAGACTGAAGATACGCAGTGGGAGGAAACGAAAAGTATGAGTTACGAAAGCCACTAGAACATGGATGTAGCTTAAATTCACAATACAGCGTACAGGATGCAGGTAGCTGAGAACATGGCAAAGAAATAGACGACACAGAACGATATAAACTGCATTCACGGGGGGATTTCCTTGTCGCGAGTTCAAGCAAGGAAGCGGAACCAATTACATCGACGAGGTGATCGTCCTTGAATGTGAAGCACTGGAACTTTGCCCACCCGGACACTCGAATGATCTGTCTGTCTGTCTCGGCTTGTGATATTTCTCGGTGATCGTTACAACCAGCTGCGGGTCCGTAGGAGCACTGGAACTCCGCCCACCTGATCGTCCGATATCCTTGAACAACCTTGCAGTTCACCTCTTGCTAGGCCCAGCTCTTCCAAGGGTTTCACGCCATTGACAGAACGTTGTCACATTGAACCTGAGGACGGATGAACGGCAATCAAAGATGATCTTGTCGATGTAGTACATAACATGTGGCTGGTTCACTTGATCCAACTAATGGATATTAGATGGCAGGAGCAGTCAGTGTGAGAGGCGCGGATGAGCCCTTTACGACCGCTTGGCGACCGTGCTCGCAGCGAGATCTGAGAAGCACAGAATACCCACCGCAATTCTGAACGACCTGCACACATGCGTTGTTCCGCAGATATTTTGTTTTGGGGTGCCCATCGGGCCGGTAGCGTGAGGTCAATGTTGCTTGCAACTGGAATAACCTCAATATGTCTTTGATATGAATGTCACGGTCTCCTTGCACCACTTGCTTCTTATCCCCGACTCCCACGATAGTGGGGGAGGGTTTTGTCTGCAGCAAACGGGCCAGGCACCTGCAAATGAGCACTGTCGAATGTGAAAATGTTATATAATCAACTATAAACTGTACTTTTAAGGTTTGCTCCGTGAATATTGGTGTCATGGAGCAAAAACGACAAGGTAGGCAAGGAGGCCAACGGCACCAAAGTATGTCTATCAACTGGTCTTGAAGAAAATGTAGCGCGGAACGCGGCCAACCCTCGGACCGCCGCAACGAGCGGACCGACGCTGTTGTGTGAGAAATACATGAAACGAACATGGCGAGGCGGACTCAGTTGAGGGCTGCCCGAGCCATGGGCCATCCGGGCGCGCCCGGAAGGCTGTCCAAGCCTTGGTTGAATCACGGCTTGTACGTGAGTCTGCATCTCGTTCCTATTTCACGAAGTCTAAGCACCGCAGATCCCAGGGCATTCGATTCCCTCCACGCTATGTCCCATTAACCTATCGGAATCAGCTACCGCTTGAAGAAACACCTGTCAAACCATTCACGAGGATAACTTCTGGGCCGACTCTTGATGACCTCGACATTCAATGTATATCTAATATTCAACTCGCCCATGAACGGAAACCAGTTTGTGCCGATTTTCATCACTGTTCTGTACACTGAGTAATCATTAAACTATGCTTTCAACCTTTCATAGGAAGAAACCGCGAGGACAAGTTCGGAGAATACTGTAGCCGTCTGTATGGATGCAACTGTAACGCGTAACGCTAGGTGGTTGCGTCGCTAAAAATAACGTATAACGGCGTACTGGTTGCTGAATTTTCAGGCGTAACGCGACTTGGTCAACTTGGTTGCTACTGGTAGCAACGTAAGGGTCCGGTTGCTAACTCGGAGTCAGGGGTACCCGTAACGCACCCCCACCCGGTTGCATCCATACAGACGGCTACAGTAGTGCAGCCGAACTGATATGCTCCAAAATGAACCCACATGGCCGTGGTTGTGCGTACGCAGATTTTCGGACGCCAGATCGCACCGTGCTTCTCGGGACAACTCTCGTCGCTATATAGTCTCTTCCCCCGAATGCGTTGACCGCACGAGATGCGTAGCCTATCCGCGACGTTGCTTTTCGCGCCATTCGCCAGCGCCGTCTCCCAACCATACCTCTGGAAGAATGTCAAGATAGGAGGAGGGGGTGGTTTCGTTCCCGACCTCATTTTCAACCCGACTCAGAAAGGACTCGTATATGCACGCACGGATATCGGTGGTGCATATCGCATGAACCCAAATGCATCATGGACCCCACTTTTGGATTGGGTTGATAACGCGCACTGGGGTCATTGGGGCTGTGATGCACTCGCTACTGATCCTGTTGACCCTGCTCGTCTATATCTCGTGGGTGATGGTTTTATGCTGATCTCGGATCTATTTCTGACCAACCGTACGTGAACAGGCTGCTGGGATGTACACTAACTCATACGACCCAAATAATGGGACGATTCTAATCTCCGCTGATTACGGATCGACGTGGTCTATGTCTCCTCTGTCGTTCAAGGTGGGGGGAAACATGCCCTCTCGTGGAATGTGAGTCAGTTTCCTCGTCTGGAAACCTGTTGCTCAAAAGTATACAGGGGCGAGGTATTCATTCATGCATCCAACGCGTTCATCCACTCACACTTGTAAACGCATATATAGCGTTTGGCTGTAGATCCCAACAGCAATAACATCCTGTACTTTGGTGCTCGTAGTGGGCACGGGTTATTGAAATCTACCGACTATGGAGCGACATGGACTAACGTGACCAACTTCCCGAGTGTTGGTAAGTTGAACGGTCACCTTCGTAATCCCCATTGATCCTTGTTAGGTACATATGCACCTGACCCCAGTGACCCTACTGGAATGAAAAGCGACTTGACCGGTCTCGCATTTGTCACGTTTGATTGTACATCTGGCGCAAAGGGATCCCCCACCCCTCGTATTTTCGTCGGTGTTGCGAACGTAGGATCCGACAACATTTTCATGACCGAGGACGCCGGAGAAACATGTGCGATGGTCAATGTGACGAACTGTATGAATGCTAATTGTGGATTGGTTCAGGGAAGGCAATTCCTGGCCAGAATAACACGTACCTTCCGCACAAGGGCGTTCTCTCCCCTGCTGAGAAGGTGCTCTATATCTCAGAGTCGAACGGATCTGGTCCATATGATGGCACCCTTGGCGCGGTCTGGAAGTACGACATCACATCTGGAGTCTGGACAGATATCACACCCGTGTCAGGGAGTTCGCTGACGTTCGGGTTTGGCGGACTTGCAGTGGACCTGCAACGACCGGGAA
>JBBPRH010000462.1:0-18008 GCA_038092915.1 Boletus pseudopeckii | reverse complement strand
GTCTGTGGCCTCCCGCAGATCTTCATCCCTCTTAGCTTGGTCCAACTCATCCAAATCCGTGCACATTCCGCCTGCAATGACTCTCCAGTGGTCAATCCAAAGGATCTGATCAAGGAATGAATAGGTCCATAACATTAGATCACGTCATGCAGTGGAACTCACCTGTTCCACAATATTCTTGAAGTTTGTTTGCTCTCGATATATTTTTTTGAGAGGCCTGTGAATGCTCTCGTTTGGCTTCGTATTGTAATTTTGCGTCACACCCTTGAGAACAATGTCATCAAATACATGACTGTTAGTATGAATCTTTGGAAAGTTCCAGTTCTTCCCTGTGGGTCGCAGCTCAGAGTCAGCAAAGATATTAGCAGGTTCAGCATCCAAGTCTGAATCACTAAAATTGTTTTCCATCAAGTCAGTGGCCACAGCTGATTCCTCAGCATGAAAGTTGTCAGATCCCGTTTCAGACTCGGAGTCGCTGACGTCACTCGTCATCTTGATATACTCCTACTAGGGGATTCAGAGTTCAATTACATTCAATACCATACTGTCATCATTTCTGAGAAATGTTTGAGTGCGGCGTGACCAGCTGCAAGTGTTTCTTCTGTGTGAACTTCGAATGCAGTATATATATTGAGATCCACAAAGGCCCATATACACATCAGCAGGTGGTAGGCAACAGGATGTTCTTGCTGTTTGATGATAGGGTGAGCCGCAAAGAGTAAAAGCTGTAGTATTAATGATTAGTCATCACCTTTTGTAAATTTAGTCATTGACAATCACAGTGTCAATGAACCACATGACATACCTTGAATATGTCCTCATGCTTTGATCCATCAGTGAATGCAATGTCCATTACGTGTGAAAAATGTCCAAGGTTCCACCATCGGGGGAACACAGCAAAACTAGTAATAACGGCCCAGGGATATCGTCAGTGATAATCAGTTGCTCTTATAATGATATGTAACTTGTCATCAATTGTGCCCAGCACCTTGCAGCCCATGTCGCTGACCACTAATCCAAACTGCTTCCATAGGTGGTCCCTCCACAAGCCTCTGTGCACATGCAAGCGATCCCATGAGATAGCGTCATGGATGTCAGAGTGCACTATTTTCCAAAAGATATTCTAAAAGTAATAATAATAATAATAACTCAGACTTAGTAGCAAGTAATAAACTCATGTTGATATCATGCAGTGAGTATTCTTTGAGTTTTGCTTCCTTGGCTTCCGTGGTCCTCTCTGTTCTTGCAGTCAGAACAACATGTTGTGACTGGGTAGTATGACGTGATGTGTGAATATGAAACTGTGCCAGTTGATCCTTTGGAACGAGGCAAACCGGACAAGGAAACTTGCTTTTCAGACTGCGGATGAGTGCCATAACACATCTATGAATTTCCGAAAACATGATCTAGCAATGTCTAATATGCTACTAGTAAACCAACTTACTGTTCCTCATAGTCACCCGACAGGATGAGAATGATGGGGAAAAGGAGCTGCAATACTCAATCAGCGCCTTCAAACCAAAAACCCATTTTGGCATATTTAATAATAGACTCCAAGAGCACGTAGAATGCCTTGTGCCATACTGTGTTCTTGAAATTGACAAATCCAGGTTTATGTTTGTCTTTTTGTGTCTCCTTTACCTGTCCAAGGAGTGAGTGTGACTGCAATGCGGCTGACCACAACTACATCGTACAGTGACCTCCAAAACTGTTGCAATGGCTGCGCATACCACATCAGGGTTAGGCATTGCAACAGTTTTGAAGGTCACTGTAAGATGATTCGCAAAGATGAACGATGGGAAGCCAACCGACAATGCGGCCTCCACCCAACCCATTGCCATTTCAGATATTTGCTGGCAGATTTGCAAGTCGTGCAACAATGGGGTATGCTTTTGCAGTGCTGAATGTTGATAGCTTTGTCTTGTCTGAATACAAAATGAAAGTTAGGGGCTTTCCCTCCACAGGAAGTTTAGACTTCAATGTGAATCACTCCATCAAGCATCGAAACATTGAGATATTAGAAGGTTAAATCACCTGGGCATTCCAAAATGCATCACCTGTCCATGACTCATCAATAAATTGTATGAACTTGCTCCCATTATATTTGTAGAGCCACTCTGCATCAAAAACGGCATGAGGTCTGATCTGTGGATCTCTCAGCAAGTCGGTTGCCCAGTCCTACAAGGAATGAAAGTGGACATTGAATGTATGTTCTTCCTTATGATACGGGACGGATACAACAGTTTGTTCGAACTACATATGTAGAATTTACTCGATAAATATGATATAAACAGTTGTTATCAGCTTATTGGAGTGAAACAGTGAGCCACTCGGCTCCATGTCTCACTAACTTCCTTGTGATTTGTGAGCAAGAAGGGTTCGTTGCCATCCACCGCACGATGTACAAGGTTAATCAGTGGTTAGTCTCATCCTTGCTCAATGAAGCATGCAGAGCCAACCCTGCAAATTCGAAGTCAAGGCAAGATCAGAACAGCTGCCATGGTTGTCGATCACAAGTCAGAGAAGGCCTCTGAGAAGCCTGACCTCATTTATAGTCTGAGAACTGATGGACTTGCTGAGCATGATTGCTACAAGGGTGAATTCTACCTTGATGTCGTCCAACTCGTAAGGCACAACACTGCTATCAGATGGTGCTACATTCAATGAAAATTGTTAAGCGCGGAACACACAGTGTTTCCGCCTACTTACCAGCTTGACTGTACAGAATGCTGTCATCTACTAGAAAATCGTCATGATAGTGCTCAGTCTGACTCGGGGGTGCTATTGAAACAATTAGAACAGTATATATATGAATAAATGAAACATATGCTGCTGTTGCTCGGACTGTGAGCCACTTGCAACCTCAGACTCTTTGTTCCGAATCTGTTCGGCATCTGCGAAACAATTTAAACCAGTTACTGTAACGGTCAGTGAGCACAAGAAGGTGAATATACTCTCACCTTGCTTCTTGGCCCTCCGCAGTTCTTTTGCGAGCTTCTTGTCCTCCCGGTGGTCTCTCGCTAACCTCTGGCACGCACACTTGTGTTGTACAAGCCCTCGGGGACTGAACTCGCCGTTGCAGGTCGAGCAGGGGACTTTGTCAACTGATCTTGGCATTAAATACAGATGATACAAGGAAAATGGTTATAGACAGTGGTAGACAGCGAGGTGGAAGAGTTCAAGCACGACACATATAACAGTGGGCAAAGGGCTCCGTTACAATCAAATTGCAAGTCTGCTGGTTGGTTGCAATAATTATCACAATGATATAACAATCGCCATTGCCACATGATTACCACTGACCCTTATTGCAATGGTGTGGGAAAATCTGCGACATAGGTCACTGTGCATATAAAGACAATTCCCATGGTCAAACAATCCAAAAAACCAAGCCAGACAACTTATCATCATCTGCATCAGCAGTACTATGAGCTTGAATGAAGTTATGAATAGCGCATAGTGCTGTAGGGATCTTGATTTGAGTATCCATGGAGAATTCTGTTGAAAGTTGTAGCATATGATAGTGGCATTTGAGGACTCCGAAGATCCTTTCGATAACATTGCAGGCTGAAGCATGGTGTAGATTGAAGAGTTCTTCCTTATTATTCAGGCTGGATATAGCTATCAGAGACAATCAAGATTCAACATGACTTGAAGAACATACCGGACATTTGCATGACCCCATTCAGCCAGGTGGTATCACACACCACAGTATGGAATAAGGGGCTGGGGTCAAAGTGGATACCCTGCATCTGCAACCAAATATTTACCAGAAGGAATACATAGATCCTTTGAGATCACATCACCATAAATGCAAGCATCAGTGGCTGATCCTTCCCACCCCAAAAGAATGTAGGTGAAGTCAAAGTCAAAGTTACACACAAAGAGCCCGTTCTGTGATAAAAATTCCTTGTGGTTTCGGAAACCAGAGTGTAAATAACTGAGTGGAGTAATGGATATGTGACTGCTGTCGATGGTGAAAAACTTGGGGTTGCGCCAAATCTTCAATGGAATTTCCTCTGAGTCACCAGCAGATGGAAAATGGATGTATTTTGTATAGAATGGAGGGCTGGAAAAGATATTGACCATTTTCTTAAAATATCTACCATATAATGAGGATGAGACAATACTATATTAATTGAGTATACATCAAGCAATTGTGTCACTTGAATGTTGAAAGTACTCACCAACATGCCGGACTATAAGACCTGTGACCAACATATACATATATAAAGCAATTGCAACTTGTTCTTCTAATGTGACATGCTTTGAATCATGATGGCCCATCTCACATAGCTCTTCGAGGAGTGCAAGAAAGACATCCTTGTATACCCCCAGCTCACAGTGGATATGCTCTGGATGGCCATTGAGGAGCTCTTTGACCCATTGGTGCCCAGATAGAATTGAAGTGTGGTATGGCATAGGAGATTTACATGACTTAGTACTAGATGTGGGCAAATTGAAGGTAATGTTAATCAAAGAAAGGAGCAGGAGGTGAGTGAGTTTGATCATCTCTAGCATAACAGCCCATTGGGCTTCATCCGCTGGATCAAGCACAGGCATGCTACAATGTGGAGCCTATACACAATGGTGTACTACTGATCATACTATGGTCCTGTTCTTTAATCTCCACTTCATGGTCAGCTATGAAGCTGAACAGGATTGCCACAGAACAAACATGGACACTCTCAGCTACTCTTGGCTACTTTTCAAGTAGTCAATACTATTCTGGCTCTAAGTTATTCAGCTGCAGGCTATCCGGTCAAGATGTCAAAAGTGTCAAATATAAATGGATGCAGGTATGATCGCCAAGTTGCCCTGTGTCCAACTAACTCTGATGAGTGCTTTACAGCTCAAACACACTTTCACAACAATCTGTACATGGCACAAGAAGTCAGGGATTCATTGAGATAACAAAAGAAGGGCCTATATTGATGAAGCTGCAGCAAGTGAAGTATTTAATGCATTTATTATGCAAAAGGTGTGTTTTATCTAGACAAATTTATTTGACAGGCTGATTCTCTTTCTACAGCATTTACATTGATTGATGAAAGGATTTCGAAACCAGAGCTGGCGATATCTCAAAAGAATGAATGCTATTCTTCTGGGTGTTGGAAGCCTAGATCCTGGAGCCTATTGAGGTGGTGCTAGTGCTGTGGCAACTGCATCATCTCAAACTAGCCATAGCAATGCTGATCTGAATCCTCCCAGTATTTAGCTGCTTTATAGGATGCTGTCCCAAGCATCAGCAAAACACTTGTTGCCGATGCCATCATCTCAACTACAACTGCAATCAACTCATTCACCATTCTTCTGACAAATCCACTGACATTTGTGCCCACTCTGTCAACGACTCCATCCAGGTCTGTGCCTTCCTCATCACCAATCTTGCTGAGCAATTTGCACACACCTACTGTGACTGGAACTTGAATCACTATTTCGTCCCACTTGAATAAACGTTGCCACAGCACATTGTTGCTGGAGGAAACCGATAATAGTCTTCTTTTTTCACCAGTTGGCCCCCCACTTTCCACAGTGTCAACTCTGTCCACCAATACCAACAAGCATACCCATACATCACCTGTGAGCAGCCAGGTTATATTACAGACTGTATTATCTTTCCTTTTATTTCTACTATTTTTCCTAGCTTTCTACAATGACTTTCGCATTTAGCCCCTATAACCCAAGCCTTCTAAATGCTCAAGTCCATCCATAGATCTAGACCTCCAGACCTCATGGCATCCTCATGCCATTATCTATGACTTGTCCAAGGTCTAGACCATCTCAGTTTACCTATAGGATTACACATGTTTGTCTAGATCACCTGATGCTTGCCTCATGCCCCTATCTAAAACTTGCTTGCCTCATGTACTCCTCATGCTATGCTTTCCTTCCATTCTATGGCTGTACTGATACACATGTTAGCCTCATGTATGCCTCACCTACCAAGCATGTAGCATAGCATATCGTTAGATCTAGTATACACAAGTGTAAACCCCTATCTAATATATAAAGGTCCAAGAGCCACCAGAGGACCTCAGTCTTGTCCTCTTGGTCTTTCCCACTCATTGCTAGTGAGGGCTAGGAGCTACATTCTCATTCATATTTGCCTACTTGATTGAGCTAAGCCCTTCTGGTAAGGCTTGGTTATTTCAGGTTGCTCAACCTGGCCACCGGAATAATACAAAAAACACCACCAATGTAGCTTTGTTTGCCGTCAACTTCTCTATCTGCCACTTGAACGACTCTCTTATGAACCAATTTGTACCCACATAAGGTTGTTCAAGCTGCCATCAAACTCTTGTACGATGACACTAACATGTCAAATGAGGTCCAGTGCTTCATGGCTACACACATGGGACTAAACTCTATGTCCACTACTGCATTTACTTCACTTTCTCATGTGACCGCTCACCTTCATTATGCTACCCACTTGTACAAGCAAAGCCAAGAGTGAGGTCCAAGTGGCACTTCAGGGTGATCTTTGTATGTCATACGAAATTGTGTACCATCCAATATCACATATGTTTCGTCTGGCTGTACATGTACTCACACTATTGAAACAATACAAGTGTATTCCGAGTCACATCAACTACACATTGGAGTTGGAGCCTGAGTAGATATAATCATCGTCATCATTTTCATTGCTGTCTATGCCCCCAAAGTGACAGCAGGTGCAACAGCAATGTTTGATAGTCGTCCCACAATATGCTGTGCAATGTGATCCTGCATAGTGCTTCCCTTGTTGTGCTCTCCAGCCCCAGCAAGATTCATGCCATTATTTACTGGTGGCACATAGAAAAAAATCCCCACCATCTTCTTCAAGTGGATCAGAAATCCAGATAAAGTTGTGGAGAGCAGCAAGAGCGGCAGATAGTCAGGCTTGGACTTTGGGATTATATTCAAGCAGGAGAATAAAAATCTGATAGTGACACTTCAGAATGTCGAAGATTCACTCGATTACATTTCAGGCTGACATATGACAGAGGTTGAAGAGTTCTTCTTTGTTTTTCAGCCTGAGAAATAAAAAATTAGGTAAAAATTGTAAATAAAAGTGTAATTTTATCTTTGGCTTGCTCGAGTTCACTTAGCGAGATGATAGCGGACACCACAATATGGAATAAGGAGCTGTGGTCATAATGGATAGCCAGCATCAGCCAGTAGATATTTCCCTGCAGGAATATGAAGATCAGTTGTTATCACATCGTCATATACATGCATCAATTGAGTACATTCCAAGTATATGTGCTGGGGGTGAGACCGGAATGTGGCTTCCATCGATTGCACCAATTGAGTCACGAAAATAAGGCCAGAATTTCGGATTGTGTTGAATCTTGTGGGAGATGGTTTCTTCAGTCAGAAACTGAATGAATTTGGTGTAGAACAGGGTGCTAGCAAGTACATATAGGATTTTCTTGAAATAGCTATAAAAGGTGAGTGTAATTACTTACAAATGCTGAGAAACTGACCAGGTGATTGTGTCATTTGAGCATTGAAAGTGCCCTCTGACATGACATGTGGTAAGGCCTGTCACACATGTGTACAGAAAAATGGAAATTTGTTCTTCGAGACTGATGTTCCTTGAGTCTGTGAGTCCCATCATGCACAGTCTAGTAACTAGCTGTAAAAAAACCTCCTTTCAAACACCGAGCTCTGTTCGGATGCAATTGGAATGACTGCATATGAGCTTAAGGACCCACTGTTGGCCAGAGAGGGCAGATGTATGATAAGGAACAGATGAGGTATTGATTCCAAATAGAATATCAAAAAGGGTTGCCAGGAGGATATTGATCAACTTGATTATGTGGATAAAGAGTCCCCTGCGAGTGTTGAAGCCATATACATGGTTGGATTGGTGATCACAGGTGAAGCAAGCATGGTATCTGTAACAGCTGTATTTTGATCTCCGCTCTAGCAATGGAAGACAATGCCGGACTTTCAGCCACTCACCAAAGACAAATAAACAATGAATGTTTCATGTTTCACATGTACCGTATAGACTCTAAGGGCAAAGTGGAGAGACAACAAGAGGTGAGTCTCCACCTCACTTCTTACACATAGACTACTACCTTTGTGCTGCTTGTGCCTCGGCTTACATAGGCCTACAACTGGCATTAGATAATAGCTATTATGAGAATGTCAAAAATGTGCACTGAGGCAGTGGTCCTTAGTGTGAAAATATCATGTGTACACTGCAAAATAATGTAGGGTTTTTCTAATGTTACAATGGAGAACCACTCAGGCAATAACCTGTTTCTTGCAAAATTGAGTCATACTGGCACCAGAGAATAGTTATGATGAGAATGTCAAAAATGTGCACTGAGACACTGGTCCTTAGTGTGCAAATATCATGTTTACACTGCAAAAATAATGTATGGTTTTTGGAGTATTAGAATGGATGATCAAGTAAATATACATTTTTCTAACATGATTGTTGTGGTATAAACATGATATTTGTGCACTAAGGACCACTGCCTCAGTGCACATTTTTGACATTCTGATCATAGCTATTTCTGGTGCCAGTATGACCGATTTGCAAGAAACAGGCTTTTGCCTGAGTGATCCTTCATTGTAACATCAGAAGAACCCTACATTATTTTGGCAGAATACACATGATATTTGTGCACTAAGGACCACTGCCTCAGTGCGCATTTTTGATATTCTCATCATAGCTATTTTCTGGTGCCAGTATGACCAAATTTACAAGAAACAGGCTATTGCCTGAGTGTATATATAATGCCAATGATGGTTTTTGTGCAACAGTCATGTCATACTAGTACAAAAAAATAGCCATGATGAGAATGTCAAAAATGTGCACTGAGACACTGGTTCTCAATGTGCAAATATCATGTTTACACTGCCAAAATAATGTAGGAAAGGGTTTCTTCACACAATTGTCCATCTAATAGTATAAGAACTTGAGTGTGCTTAAAACATCAAAAATGCGCACTGAGGCAGTTGTCCTTAGTGTGCAAATTCAATGCTATCAACATTGGTTAGATCTGGCTACAACATAATTGTGTAAGGGCGATCCTCTCAACCTAGCCATGGAAATTTGTTATTTCTTTCATTTTCTGCACAATGGGCTAGTGATGGAGTGCACATATTGTGTTGGTGGACACCCACATACCCATACCTAACCAAATTGGATTACAAAAACATAGTAGTATTCATCTATTATGTAAGTCCTTTCATGGTAAAATATAAACTAACAATTTACTTATATGGTGCAATGGCAAGGACTTTGAGAAGGATCCTCTGACCAGCATCTTTTGGAACAAAGGAGTCTAGCAAGTCATCAATGAAGTCTTATTCAAGAACAAATCTAGCGAAGGAATCTGATTTCCAGAGTACTATCAACCATTTCCTGTTCTGGCCTATGCTCTTGCACTCATGGCAGTAGGACTGTCTCTGAACTTTTGTATGACGCTGATTAGTTTTGTACAGGTTGAATGTGTCATTGACGAATGGGCATCCAGATCACATGAACATATTAAATTCACTGAAGATAGCTATGTGCCACTTTACAACAAGCATGTCCAGAGACTCAAAAATTTCAACAAGAAGACTTTGAAGATGAAAGCACTCCTACTGATCATGCTGATTCATGCAGCAGGTATACTACAATGGAAGGTAAGTAGTACTGAATTAGTGGTCGTTTGGTTACTGGAATGTTACAGGTTGAATGTGGGCCTGCCACTCATTCAACCAAACAGCAATAGTAGCCTTTTAACTACAGTGATTGAAGACACTATCAGGGAGTTAGGATAGCAGGTTGAGGAGGACACAGAAGGTATCAAAGGTGTTGGGGTGCTGGAGGATAAAGGAATCAATGGAGATGAGGGGGACATGGGTGAGAAGGGGGAGGGGAACCTGAGTGAGGACGAGAATGAGAATGAGAATGAGGACATGGATAAGAAAGGATATTATTGACTGCAGAGGACAGACATGATCAGCAGTGTGCTGAGTAGTGACTAGTATAGCACTATCATGGCTACAAGAGGCTACATTGTGCGATGTAGCTTCTTTTTGCTAATATACCACAAGTGCTATGTGTGCTACAACAAACTATGGTAGATGAGCTGAGAGCAGGAGGCTCAACATAGTACTCCATAATGAGAGAGTCTACAGTTGTCTACAAGTCTATCATTACTACATAGTGCTATGTAGTGTTCTGTAGACATGCAGTTTTTTCCTCATGACTGCCAAGGTTGTTTTGTACCCGATGGCACCACTATGGTACTGCATAAACATAACACTATCCAGAAAACTGTATATGGTTTAATAATGAGAAATTTGGGTTGACATTTTCCATACTTATACATTGACATAAAACCATTCCCAATCCTTATGGTTGTTTGATGATGGACAAGCGACTGAATTCTGTGGCAGAAGGGAGGCGGTTTGTCCATATGTGAATGTTGGGATGAGATGAACCCCTGTATAATTAGCTCAGAATCTAGGAAGCCAAATGCAGATGGGTCGTTGCTATCATAGAAGCCAATGTGTGGTAGTCGTTTTTCAGCCCAGATGGATACTCTGTCCATACTACATGCCAGCCATCATACTCATGGTATAGCTGTAGCAGGTGTTGCCATGCATGTGGCCTTGCACAGTTAAATGATCATAGATTTAGGCCTTGTCTAGATGCCAATAAAACTTACATACTTCAGCTAACATGTACTGTAACTTCGCTAAGTGCCCGTGGGTCGTGATCATATGACAGGGCCACCAGAGATCACATGACAGTATTGGTATGCTAGCTTACATATATACATACTTCATGTTATTCTGTGCGCCCATTGAAACCATGTAATCCTTTATGCAATCCATCCATCAAATATTCAGTCCTTCAGTATCTGCCATGGACCTCAAGGCAGACAGTCATTTGCAAGGTCAAATGTCATGAACTGCACCTGAAATTGACAAATGACAATTTCAAGAAGACATCAGTCAAGAAGATCACATCAGAACTAAACAGAAGATTCCCTTCTCAACGGGCTTTCTCTTGGATGACACAGACTGCCAGTGGGATACTCGGTTCCAAGTTTCTGACTGCTGCTGCATTAACCCACAGGGCCTCTGTCTTGCATCCCTTTGGTGCAGAATTCTCTTACCACTGGGGAGCTGTCAAGGGATGAATAGTCTGAGTCAACCTATCAGTACTTTATTATTTGCTATGGACCTTGACATACAAATCCTCATTCACAGCAAACTTGAACATTGCCGGCGTGTCATCTTACTTCTCACAATGGTGATCACACACATCACTTACTACAAACTCCTCTTTCTCTCAAAGTGCAAAACAATTCCATATTACACATCAATTCTGACAGGTGGAGGGTGGATGCTTGAACTCCTTAGTGGTCACCCTGATCGCATCAAGACTTCACTGGGTATCTCTCATGATGTATTTGATGTGCTTGTTCAGGTTATGGTCAAGAATGGCTTCAAGGATTCATGCCGTGGAATTTTGGTGAACGAACAACTTAGTATCTTCCTCCACACATGTGTGACAGATTTGAGCACTCATTATATTGCAGAGCGGTTTCAGCACTCACCAACTACAATATTCAAGTGAGTTTTCTCAGTTTTAGATTTGATAATGGCGATGTTGATGAACAACACAGATACTTCAAAGATCTACTTGATTTTTTTCTCATCTGGACACTTTTATACCTCCAATGTCAAGCTACCAACAGCTGATACTCCCATATCAACCAAGATCACCTCTGATCCCCACTTCTGTCACTTTGAAAACTGCATTGGAGCTGTTGATGGCTTTTATATGTGGACGTTTGTGGGAGTTGAGGAACACCCAAATATAAGAAATTGCAAGGGTTTCTTTTTGCAAAATTGTTTGTTTGTTTGCAACTTTGAACTCATCTTCACATATGTGTTGATGGGGTGGGACAACACAACAGCAGATGCGACAATGTGGCATGACTCACTCCAACAATTTAACCATGCCTAAGGGCAAATATCTTCTTGCTGATGCCGGATTTGGTGGATCTGATGTGCTTCTTGTCCCATATTGAGGAGTTTGATACCATTTGAAGGAACGGAGGAAAGCTAACCTATGGTGAGTTTTTAAAGAAATTGTACTATGGCATAGTTATAATATCAATGGAATTCACCAGCCCATGCAACATGAAGGAATTATTCAACCTGTGACATGCTAACCTTTGGAATGTCATTGAACGAAAATTTTAAATACTCAAAAGACAGTGGCAAATTTTACTTCTTTCCCCTGAATATATGTAACATGGATATTCAAGCACATATACAGTACCTGCAATGTTATGCACCATCCACAACCTCATCCAACAGCTCGACCCTGAAACATTTTTCACCCTGGAATTCCAAGCATGGTGCTTGGAAGAAATGAAAGGTGTTGATGATGCTGGTGATCTGGGTATCTGTGCAGAGGGTCCTGTCAATACAGCTGAGTGCTGGAGAGCATCAATGAGATGTCATTGCAGAATGAATGTGGCAGGATTATTGCCAGAAGTTGAGAGAACAGGGACTTTAGAGGAGTCGAGGAAATGAGAGAACATGTTGTACATATGTATATGGGCATGCACAAGATTGGATCACATGACTGGATGATTGCCATTGTCTGAGGCTGCTACCATATACTTTCAAGTTGTTGCAACAATGTCCAGCATAGAAAGCAACTCAGGCTCACCAGCATCAAACATGTCAATTGCAGCATCATGGTCATCAGGAAGATCACACTGTCATAGTTCCATCAGGGGGTCAACTAATCCAGCTGGCCTGGGTAACAATGGTGCTGGCAAAGGCAAATCATAGCCTTCAAGTCATTCTGTGGCCTGAACATCATGGACTGCACCTGAAGTCGATGAACTCATAAGGCTTCTTGTATCCCACCATAGATCAGCCAGAGATAACAACTTCAAGGAGAAGACATTCAATAAGGTCACATTAGAACTCAACAATTTTTTTCCTTCTCAATGGGTGCTGAAGACAGGCAAGTCTTGCCAATCAAAGTGGGGGAATGTATGTTCTAATGGCATTTCTGGATTGTAGATAAAAATGCTAACTTGTATCATACCAAAGATCAAGAGTGGGCATACTCTTGTTAGTCAGATTAGATCAGCATCTGGCTTTCACTATGATGATGGCAATGGCACCATGGTTGATGACAGTATTTGTGCTGCATGGGATGGCTTTTGCAAGATGAGGAGAGTTCAAACTAATTATTTTCTGCATATTCAAATTTTTTTTCCAGTCGCATCCAGGCCCAATGAAGTATGAAAAATAATCCATGGCTCCACTGGAATGATGTATCACCTCTCATGTCCATCATCTCCAAGAAAATACACCTTCACCATCTTACAACAACCAAGTCAGAGCATGGTAAATCACACATTGGACGTCCCACAGACAGTACTGCTTGGCCCTTAGACTCTCAGTCCACAAGTGGACCTGGTGTTTCCATGAATCAATTGGCTGAAATGACTGTTTGTGACACAGACTCAATCCCCCCTCCAATGCCATCTGCTCTAGTAGTCAAGTACAATGGGTTTGGCGGCTTTGCCATGCAAAATGTTGAGTATGCGCTGACTTGGCTTGGGATGGGCCTGATTGGCTGGATCTAGGGTGAATGGCACAGGCTGGCAAGCAAAGGCGGCTGGTATTTGCTGTGTGGCTGTTGTTGGCACGTGCAGCAAAAACTGTTTGTTGTGGACAGGAGGTGCTGTGTTGGGGACATACACTAGGGGAACATCGTCAACTTGATGTTCATCCTCTCCCTCGATGTTACCCGGTGTGTGGCCAAAGTACATGTTGCACTCAACAGTCACAGTATGGTGTGACAGCCAGTACATGCAGCAGCCATACCCTGTTTGGTCATCAATTCCCATCCACCTACCAGCCTCCACATGGCCATCCAATTTATCACCTCTCTCAATGTGCACCAATACTTTTGACCCCCATTCAAGGACGTGACTCAAGTCAGGTATTTTCTCAAATGCAGCTTCATATGGAGTCGAGCCACTCAAAGCCTTCATAGATGTGCAGTTTTTCAACCAGACGGCATGACGCACAGCTTTACCCCAAAGGGATTTTGGCAGCCCGCTTGCATGCAGCATCACACAGACTCGCTCGAGAATGGTGCAGTTCAATTTTTCTGCCACTCTGTTGTGCTGAGACTGTTGTGACCAGTGAAACGTTGCACGGTACTCTGCTGCTGTAGGTATAGCACAAATTCTTGTGATTGGTATTCACCACCTCGATCAGAATGGAGAACCTTGACATGCACTGCAAGCTGACAGTCGAGCCAAACCTCAAATGCCTTGTACACCATGAAAGTGTCACTCTTCCACCGAAGGATGTGCATGTAAGTGAGTCATGTCTTGTCATTGATGAAGGTGACATAGTAACGCCGATCACCAAGTATAGCAATGGGTGAAGGGCCCCAGACATCGGAATATATCAGTATGCCCAAAGCAGTGGCATGCTCTCCTTCACAAACCTTCACAATAGGCTTACGAGTTGCCTTTGCATAGATGCAGGACTTGCAAAAGGTGCCTTTGTCCTTCGTGTCATCAAACTTTAATTCTGTAACAAGTCCTTTTGCAGCAAGCTGTTGAGTGACAGAGGGTGCGATATGGCCCATCTGGCAGTGTAGCTCCATTACAATCATAGTCTCAGCGGCAGCATGGGCAGTGTCATAATTATGAACAACGTGGTACAATCCCTTTGTGGTACATGGAATACAACCAATAATGCCACTGTCTGGCCCACAGATTGTACAGTAACCTTCTGCAAAAGTTGTTGAGAGGCCTAGCTCATCCAGTCCACCAATTGAGACAAGAGTGTATCCCACTTCAGGTGAGAAGAGGACCTCAGTGAGATATAATCTGCTGACGTTGTGACTGTTTGGGACTTCAATTATCATGTCACCTACACCAGTTGCACTGAATTGCTGCCAGTTAGCTGTTATAAAGGGCTTCAAGGGAATGGTGGTAAGGCTTTCAAAGTGCTCACAGTATGGGGATATATGACGAGTTGTACCTGAGTCAAACAGTACGACGCAGTGTGCAGGATGGGGTTTTTTGTTAGAAACTTCCATCACATCGTTCTCCAGGTCAGCACCAGGATCTAGCGAAAAGCCAGCATCTGCTCGCAACTCTTCGTTATCCAGATCAACAGCACAGAGGCTGTCATTGTCAGCTACTGAGAACAAGTCATCACATGACTTGTCAGCCAAATCATCCCATTTGTCATTGGAGAACATGGTGGACAACAGATTGGGCGGGAAATCATCTCCACCTGAGAGGTCAAAAACTCCAAAGACTCCATCTTCATCATTACTATTGACATTCTGCACATGAGCGGAGTGCTCAGTCATGCTAGAGGTAGGCTTCTTTTCACTCGAGTCACGGTCCTTTGGTGATTTTTTGTGATAGGAAGCAAAATGCTCAGTTGAGCCACACTCCCAACACTTGGGGGGCTCATGTCCAGAGTTGCCACAGCACATATGGTACCACGCTCCTCTGCCTTGTCCTTGTTGTGGCCTGCCAGCAGGAGCAGGGCTTCATCATGGTTTTTTGTATCATAACACACAGAGTTTTTAGCTTTCTGTTAATTGGCTTCCTCGGCAATGACAGAGATCAAGGTGTCAGGCTTGATTGTCTTCATAGAGCTAAAAAGCCAAGCCGCAATGAGTTGGCTTGATGCGAAGTTGGTGAAAGAACTGGGTAGGGATTTAATGATGGTTGATCAGTAATCCTTCTCATGGATTGCAACACCAACAGAGGCTAACTTTTCATGCTTCGTTTGCAGAGTATTGAGGAACTGGCGGACATCAGCGCCTTTCGGCAGCTTGGACTTGAGAAACTGGGTATGCAGGTCCGTTTGAGCATATGTACCCTTCTCGGTATATTCTTTGATGATTTCAGTCCACATAGCATTCACAGAGGCAAGGCTCCAAACACGCAGAGCCGTGGAATCGGGAATCTGCTGGGTAAGGAGATGTTTTGCTAATGCTTCATTTTTTTGCCACTTCTTCATTTCTATAGTCTGGTCAGCTGTCAGAGGGTCAAAAAGAGAGGGCTGGCTGGTGGTGCAATCAAAATGACCCCACAGCTCCTTCGCTTCGACAGTGACTTGGAAGCAAAAGGTAAAAATTGCCCAGTTTGTTCCCTTCACATTGAGTTTAGGAACATTACTTGGAAGTGTGTCAGTGGTTACCGGAATGGTGGTGGTCATGTCAATGACAGACTTGGAGGGTCAAAGGCAGAGAGAAAACATAGGGCTCAATAATCTAAAGGCTAAAAGGAGTGTATGGCGTGACAGCTATCAAGAGATAACTGGGTATTGGTTAGCTCGAGTAGGTAGATGGTATAATATGTGGTATCAACTCACCTCAGTCGTTGTGCACAGTAAACAACGGACTGAGGTGCTGCAGTAACGAGCGGTCTCTCTGATATATGGTATGACAAGGGCAAAGGACACGAAAGGCATCATGTGCTCAGGCAACACTGACACAATGTGGCACAAGTGTCAGAATGATAAAGGGAGTGTCAAGGAGGAATGATTATGCAATGTCATGTGATGAATGATGGGATGTCAAAAGATGTCCGAAATAACTAACAACAGTGTCACGAGCTTGGATCACGGCTGAACAGCATGAGCTTGTGGTATCCAACAGCAATGTTATGAAGTCCTTGGACTTCCCATGTCACAAATGATGGTGACTGACAATTGCTGTCAAGTCAGTCATGCAGTAGAGTCTGCATTGCCAGAGACCAGCTGTATTCCCGATGTGTGGCATTTTATTGCAAGGTATGATTATTTCTATATACATGTTATTTTACCTGAGCTCACAAGTGGTATCTATACTAGATACATTGCTGTTATCATGAATCCTCAAAAGGACATATACCATGCAGCGGTCACTGCTGACATAACAAATGCCATTCTGAAAAAGCATTCAGTGAAGGGAGTAGATGCAGAGTATTGGACGAAGGTAGAGCAAGAAGAGAAGCTTGAGGCTGCATTCATGAAGTGGGCCGAGAAGGAAACTGTGTGGTCTACAGCCACAATGCAGGTGTGTTCACCATGTTCACTCCCTCTGAGTCCTTTTACTTTAGACTTACCATGACTAGATGCACCAAGAACAGCTCAAGCACATCTGAAAGGGTTGTCTTGAGCAGTGTCATCAAGACATTCTCTCTGATGGCAGCCATATCAAAGGATCCTACAAAGGTTGGAACTCACTCCAACATACCCAGCCAAGTGGGATTGCTGTCCTTGTCACCCTCAGACACGACTTCATCCTCCGCCACAACATCCATGTCACACACCACATGAAGCCAGATGCTTCATTTTTGGCCTTGACTTATGGCTCTTATCATGTCAGCCTTGTCGCAGCCATTGCAGAGCTTCACAACCAAATTCTCAACTTGAAGAACAGTTCTACATCTGGCTTCAAGAGGCTTCCAGGATTGTGTGTCATCCATTCAGATGAATCATTTGGTCTTACCAAGTTGGCTCACACATTGATGTTTGGTGGAATGATTTAGATCAAAGAGGAGATCACAGAGCTTAAGAACCCCATTACTGGCCCACAGGTCAGTCAACCAATGCTTGAAGAGCTGCACATTGACTTGTCCCTTCTGAATTGGCCCTGGAAGGCTGGAGGTCATCAGAGTACATGTGAGGTCCAGATTGTGCAGCCCTGCCAACCAGCGACAGAAACAAAATGGAAATCAGAATCCGTGACAGTGCAGTTGGAGACTCTATCAGCAAACAGCTGTGAAGACACCACTTCTGCATCCACCAATATCTGCCCCATCAAAGCCCCTTTCTTCAAATGAGTGCAGCTGAATTCCACTTCTGAGTCTACCTCTGCCAATGCAGATGTCTCCCCTGGCCAACTCAATCTTTACTTCAAGACCACACATGTTTCTAATGCTCCCACTGTCGTCAACATGCCGAAGCCAATATCCACTGTAACAACTAGATTACCCCAACCTAGT
>JBBPRH010000461.1:0-18065 GCA_038092915.1 Boletus pseudopeckii | reverse complement strand
TTTCTGGGGTTGGTTTCCCCCCCAAATTCTAAAATTTACCCCACACCCCCCAAATTCACAAAAAAAAAAAAAAAAAAAAAAAAAAAAAAAAAAAAGAGCCGGCGGTCTGCTAGTGCGGGGCGGGGTTGTGTCATGACATGTCCTTGATCGCGTTACGTGCGGAAAAAGGGGGGATTGGAACGACCGAAGCCGCATGCCATAAACCCGCTGTCCAATACGAACGCACACTTCACAGCCTCTCGTGCCTGTATAAACGCATCAGTAGTGACCAACCTCCGGAAATGATGAGGTTCATTGCTCAAACGTACAGCAATCGTTGTGGCGCTCTTCTAGCGGTGTGAGCCCATCATGCGTATGGTGGATCCTGACAATGGGAAGAAATTCGCCGCCACATTGGCAGGGTAGCATGCGCGCGAGTATGGGAGAAAAATCGCGCTAGCTTCGGTCAGTCTAACTGGTTTCGCCGCAGGTCACCGGAACTGTGCGCTGTCAACGACTAGCAGCCAGTCCGAGCAATCTATCAAAGGACTGACGACGGTGACTTGGCGTTCAAGACCACACTACGACGCGATCGGATCGGATCCCTGGATATTGGGCGCTGGGGGGTGCACAGCCAGTACACAAGATCGGGAGTTACCAGAGGAAAACAATCCGACCATGGCATATCCCTGTTGCAAAAAACCAATCAGGCGAACCAAAGCAAAAAAAAAAAAGAAAAAAAAAAAAAAAAAAAGGAAAGACATGATATACATCGCCTCAGAATGCATACATTAGATAGCTACACGTCATCGTCCGATAGTACGAGGCGCCCTTTCCGCGTAGGTCGAACAGCCGCAGACGTCGGCGACGCAAGCACCTGCTGCTCGGAATCGCTCGAAATGTCGATCGTCTCGTCTACTGCTGTCACCTTGGGCTTCTGGACCAAACGCGGTTTCGGTCGCGTTTTGCCTTTTCGCGGGGGGGACGGCGACCGACTACTCCGCAGCAGCCTCGAGATCTCGTCGCCACTGTTCGAATCGTCCGAGAATACCCCCGCAGCGACAGGCGCCGGATCGTCCTCCTCTGCGCTCGATAAGACTGCATCTTTTCCCTTCTTTCGCCGCTTCTTCTTCGTCCCAGTCGCGCGCATCGTCGCAATCTTGCCGCTCTCGACGGCAGCGCGCGCCGTCTTCTCCCGCAGCACCTTTTCCTTCTCAAGGAAAGCCTCCATGTCGCCGTACTCCTCATCGCTATCTTCGATGAACTGAGCGGACTTGTACATCTTCTCTTCCTTCTTCTTCTTGTCCTTCTTGCGCCGTCGGGGTTCGTCATCAGGAAGTTCGACGTCGGAGCCGAGCGATGGCGATCCCCTCCTGCGGCGTCTGCGTGTTTTCTTACTGAGCATCTCACTCGCCTTCTTTCCCTCCAGGTCGATTGGATTCTTGAGGAACTGATCGACGACGTTCAATCGCTCCCGTAGAACGGTCGGTACAATCGAGGTGGGCACGACCCATTGGAGCTCTTCGGCATCTACAAACACTCAGCCGAAAGATCCCGCCAGAGACACGTAACGTACCCTCCGCCAGTATGGTAAACTCTAGCAGACGGAACACAAGCTTGAGCCTCGCGTTCTTGGTAGCAGCATCGGCATGCTCGTCGTTGATGTAAGGAATTTCTGTAGGGTGCAGTTTAATCGTCGTCCATGCATCCCCCAGGAATGGCCCGCACGCACCATAGTCGGTGAACTTGGAAATGGCTTCCTTGGAAGGACCCGCATTCTTTTGCGGAGCGTCCTCCATATCGTCGGTATCGTCATCCCGATCGTTGTGATCCGTCTCATCAACGATCTGTTGACGCTGGCGGATGACCAACACCAGAATCTGGACCCACAAACGTACTTCAGCCTTGTGTCGCCAGCGTGGCGAGGTGTGTCCACTTACGTCTTTCACCCACTCCACCAGTTCAGACTTGCCTTCCTCAACGAGCGCAGCAACGGCAATACCGATCTGTTCGCTCCAAGAATAGCCCTTCCTAACTTGCACCTCCCCTGAGAAACCACCACCGCTGTCTTCGGTCGTATCTCGTTTGCGATTGGCTTGCGGCTCGGGTTCCCAGCTGGAATACTGTTTCCAGTGTCCGCGGTTCATAGGATACCACGCCTACGTTGCAAGGGACCGGAAACTCGATAAGCATTGCGGACAGCGGGCAATAGATAAGCTAAGATGAATGCCTCACCTCAATCATGAGGAACGGCTCTTCCTCCACGGTTTTGAAGAACTTCCGTAATATGAACGTTATCAGCTGTATGAGATCCTTGTATGGCTGGTCCTTCGGAAGCGACCTCTGATCATCGAGGATCGATTTGAAGAGATGCATAGTCGAGACCTGTTGACGTACGTATAAACGCGCACTAGGGGTGAAACCGTCCTCACATTGAAATATAATCCTTCTCCCTTCGCTTTTACGACTTGTCTGTGAATCAGGTTCACAGCCCTCTTCATTAACTCCGGAGAGTCGAATTCCTTGTAGCGTGAGACGTAGACCAGCAATGTCCGTGTAATCTCGGAGTGCGCAAATTTCTGCCACCGGACCCAATTGTGATTATCTTTGTCAGTCCAGAACCTTGCGGCGCCTGCATGCTCGGCCACGTACCATCTCGAAGGCTTCAAAAGTGAACATTGTCTCATGTGTCATATCTTCCTCCTCTTCGGCGTCACCCTCATCTTCAACGTCAGGCACGCCATCTTCTTCCAAAACACCATTCCCTTCATAACCGGGGCCATGTTGATCCCATGCTCTGTCAGAACGGAGAATTGGGATCTAAACTTACCTTTGCCTTTCTTTTTTCTGTTCATCTTCTTTCTCACGTACACCGCACTGCTGTTCTCCTTTCCCCAGCGCTCCAACATCCGTAGAAGGGCATCAGCCAGGTACACGCTCGCGTTCAGATATGTCAACGATTGCGTGCCTTCCTTGTATGATCGCAAACTTTCCAATGCAATATCGAGAACGTCGCCGTTATAGATCAATTGCTGCTGAAGCAGCCGCGCGGAGTCGTTGAGATCAGGATCGGAGATTACCGATGAGGACATGTCGTCGATCAAGAGAAGGAGTTGCGTTAGGCATTCTATACCCGCTTGCAATTCGTTCCACATCTTGGGCTGGAAAAACCAAACAACAAACACGCCACCGATTAGTTTCGAAAGAATGCATAAAATTAAAAACGATATGCAACAAACTTTTTCTTCCATCGCCTCCCTCATTCGTTTCAGGACCCAAACGATCCAGCTTCTATCAGTGACCTCCGCGACGAGCCCCAGATTGCACCTCCGGTGGCCATCGATGCCTCCCTTGGATCGCAGGTTGAGGAAGAACTCGAGCAGCCACTTGGTCGTGTACAAGAGACGAAGATGGTCCTTCTCCGTGATCTTTGGGCGCTCCGACTTGATGTCCTTCAACAATGAAGAAAGAAACGCTACGGGCAAGCGGAACAGTGTGAGAACCACACCAAGAACAGGAAGCCACCAAACATACGATTAAAACAACATTCCAGAAACTCCCTCGCGAATCCCTGCAAGACCAATCTTGCCTCAAAGGAGAGACTGTCCTCTCTAGTCAACTCGTCAACCTTGTTGGCTTTCCGGGCTCTTTGGTGCTTGGTAATGTCCAATATACTTCCTGATTCTTGAGTAATCGCCGCCTGACGGTGAAGGACTAGCGGCCTCGAGGATGACCCCCTTTCGGATGCACCGGCTGTGGCCGAAGACTCAGCATTATCCCCACCGCGGTCAGCTGGCGCCCTCTTGCTGGTATTGAGCCGAACCGCGATAGTTGTGCCAAATCGCGAATGCCGAGATGATGCATTGCGGGCAATGTCCCGTTTCTTCTTGTCCTCGGCGGCCAAGAGGCGATGCAGATTCTGGGCAGGTTGCTGCGTGAACTTCATTCAGTAGTTTGTTCTAGACGCGGACAATGCGACCAGTCACCTTGGTTTGGTCAATGGCCAACGCCGTTGGCTTGATACCCCGAAATAAGAGATAGAAAATTTCCAGAACGAGCGTGTTTGACGCATTGAATAGCGGATCTTGATCATTGTTGGCGGCAATAGTGAGCAGCAAGTCGAGGGTGTGTGTTTCAGACAACGCCTTGACGAGCTTCGTCTGAAGGCAAGAATACTCCGCCTGATCGGCACTTAGATGCATATTCGGAGGGAGGTCTTTGATGAACGTGAGATTGCGGAGGAGATGGAGCACGACTTTGACAATTTGACCGTCACGCTCCTGGCGTTCTTTCACAGGCTTCGCCAGCGGAGGCAGCATGATACCAAACAGTGCCTGCATGACGCCGGGTCTGAGCAGAGCTGCCTTGTAATTCAAGGCACTCAGTGTGAGTTGCGTGTAGTCCGTCCCCCTGTCCAGCTCCTCGTCCAGCTCTCGAAGCTCCTCGGCCATATCAATGGGCCAGGTCATTGCGGTGACGAGATCCGCACACGCGATGGCGCGTTTATCCTCGACGTGTCCTTTGCCCGCGGTCGCGAGGAGGATGGGAATCAGGTCATTTGGGAGGACCCTTGTCTCCCAGAAAATCCGCGCAACGGTGCGTTCGTCGTCTGTGTCGTCCTTGCGCCACAACTTCTTGAGATCCCGCAGACACCCGTTCACCTCGTCTCCCATGCGGTACACGCCACCCTCGTGGCCACCGAGAGCGTCCACGACGCGCCGCACGATGGGCTCGAGAATTTCGCGGCGGGATACATGTTCTTGGTCGTCGGACTGGCCCGAGTGGATCGATATCACGTCGTCGTCCATGGCATAGCCAAACTTTGGCTAGCGTGACAACTGGACGCGACCTGTCACATCACGTGGTAGAGTGAAGGCGTGACAGGGAAACAGGGTTTGTACAACCTTGCAACAAGAGGGGCAGAGTCTCTTCTGTCAGGGGCGTAATACGCTCCTGTTCAGGCTCGCGTCAGACCAGTACTCCCACAATTGTCCACGGGTAAATCATCTCCGTGATGCACGCGTAGCGACCATCACGGCCGCTTTGACCCAACGAGAAGAAAACTGTTACTAACTACACTGTCTTGAGGTGACGAAAACTGGTCAGCTGTGAT
Source organism: Boletus pseudopeckii (assembly GCA_038092915.1). Classification (NCBI taxonomy): domain Eukaryota; kingdom Fungi; phylum Basidiomycota; class Agaricomycetes; order Boletales; family Boletaceae; genus Boletus; species Boletus pseudopeckii. Next base: position 12,973 of record JBBPRH010000461.1, on the reverse strand, counting down.
ATACACCGGTATTAGGCTATGATTTTCCGTGCTTCTTGTCGGTTTTCGCAGCCTCCTTCTCCTTCTTCAGGCGCTCCTTCTCCGCATCAGCCTTGGCGATCTCGTGCGCCTTGTCATTGAGACCGAGTCGGTTGCGAGCAATCTGTCATGTGGCGCCACGGCATCAATCCTTCAAGTCAGGGTGAGTTGTCTGCCCAAGCACCCACCTCGATGGCGTAGAACTGCATCCGCGTCACTGCGTGACAGTGTACAGTTAGCACAAACACTCGATCAGCGATAATTGGAGCCGACCGAAAATCGTATTTGTCTCGGAATACTCCTTCGTTGCGTCCGTACGTATCAGAGAACCAAAGTTGAAATCCTTTACTTTAGTTTCATATCTATCGCAAGGTCCAGAAGATCGTTGGTGAGTATTCCATATATCATACAAAGATGCAGACAGTGCCGCATATAGATAACAGATAGCAACTCACTGATTGATGAAATCTCTCCATTTCTTCTTCCCTTCCCCACTTTTGAGCCAGTCCTCGTCAAGCTTCAAGAGCTTCTCATGCCCTTCTGCATTAAACTCGGGAAACGTGGTGACGGTGTGTTCAAAGATTTCATCGTCCAACCTAGCTCGACAAATTTGTTATTCAACGGAGGTATCAAATATTGCACCCAGTCACCGACTTTGACAACTTGAGCTCACGCGGCGGAATCTTTTCAAGGAGATTCCAGTAGGTCTAGATGAGATCGCGGTCGGAGCTAAACACGCTGGCAGGGTACATCACCCCAAAAGCAGCACGCAAACTCACTTGCGCATGTTCGACAGCTTTGACCGCGAATCTAGACTCGGAGACAGATTCGTCAGCGCGACAAGTCGACCCACCACGGAGTGCGAGCACGTACTGCTTTTCGATCTTCATTCTCATGAGCAACGTGGTTTCATGCAAACATTCGAAGAGCACACCTCGACGAGATTCTGAGCCTTGTTCGGATCAAAGGGTTGGGTCGACATCGTGCTGGTTTACGTCTGGAGCGTTCGACTTGGACCGTAGGGCTGGTACGATGGGGAAAAAAAAAGACAACCCGGGTCGTTGCGTGCAGTGTGCAACGGACGGTGTGAGTACTGTGAAATGGCTCATCCCCCCTGATCTGGGGTTAGGGTTAGGGTTACAAGGCCTTCCCTCTGTCTGCGTCGTCCTACACTCAATCAACCATCTCCTCAACGATTCCAATGTAACATCAGCTATGATTTCGCCTTCCCCTCGTAGTCCACACCCACCCCAAAACGTTTCAGCTTCTCAAAATACTTTTGTACACGACTTGCAACCTGTCTTGGAGTCCGCCGCCCTCCCATCGCCTGCGATATTTGAGCCCACCTGCAATGGCCATCAGTCAATTGATAGGACACGGCTCACGAACACACGCGCCGGTTCCGTTCTCCATCGGGAATCTCTTCCAAAAGCCGCTCGAGAAGATGCTGCTCAGAGATGGACCAAGCTTGCTTGTAGGTGTCAGATCTGTTTTTATTGGAATCTGCGTTTACCTCCGACGTGGACAGCGGTTCCGTCTTCGGCTTACGGACTGCGTCGTTGATATCCGCGACGTCGTGACAGCGCTTACCGAGGTTTTGTGGTGGCGTCGGGGGAAGTGATGCAGGCGAAGGCACATTCTCCGTCACCGCTGTCAAAGACTGAGACTGTAGTTTCAGCGATGGTTTACGTGTGCGAGATGGCCGATCAACGTTATCCCGCCGGGGAACGATAGGCTGACGGATCTCTGGCAGCTTCGTATATCGCGCCGCATCTGCGAGGGCCACCGCACCCGCGCCATCAATATCCGTAGGGTCGCTGATTTGGTCCAGAGGGCCGTCCAGTGGCGTAGATAGGCAAGATCGTGGGGTCTCCATGTTCACATCCACTTCTGCGCTCTCATCCTCAATGTCATGTCGGACGAATACACCATCAAATCCCTCCTCCCCGAGCTTGCATCCAACAACCAAGTCTGTTCTAATCTTGCGCTTCTTCAATTCTCGAATGTTTGCGTGTGCGCGTTCGCGTTTGCGAATGGCGGTCATGGACTCCTGAACAATAGGCGCTTGCTGGTGTTCTTCGTTTTCGTTTCCAGAGAGAGAAGTTGGTAGAGTAAGGTTGGGGATATGATTATGGTCGTTCGACGACGATGAGTTAACGTGAGGATTAGAAGTGACCGTAGGGTTGGAAAACGCGTCAGTGGAGGCGGATAAGCCTTCAAATACGGGGTCGAGGATGACTTTACGTGCATCCTTGACGAATTTCTGAAGATAAGAGAGCGGGGACTGCTGGGTGTTGGAAGGGAGAGCTCGTTGAGTGTGATCAATCCGAGTTCGAATGGCTAGGGTACGCAGGGGTGTTGCATCTGTAATCGGGGAGGGACGATGAGCGTGGCAGGAGACGACGGATTTGGTGGTAAATGCAGACCACTTGACGAAAATGCTTCCCAGTTAATCTTGGCTGGAAAGGATCGAGCAGGATGATAATCCTGCAGTTGTGAAATCTTCTCTTCAATTCTCAGCGGTTGGGAAGTGGGGATATCATTCTCCTACGCAGGTGTCCCAAAGGTCACCGATGAGGTGGCGAGTGAAGAAAGCGGCATACCTGGACATTTCTGCGATTCGCGAACTGTCCCGGAGACGCGAGAGCTTCTGCCTTGAGCTGTTTTAGCCTTTCGATATCGGCTTGCGTTCGTGCAAGCAAGGTTCGCTGATGCTGTAGGTAGGCAGAGAACGCCTCAAGCCTGGCATTTGGCACGAATGAGCTCCGGGAGATGAACTGTAGACGAGCACGTACGTCTCTGCGCGTCTTGAATCCATGAATGGTCGCGGCTCGTTGTCGTGGTCATGGAATGAAGGTCTATCGTCAGGAAAGACCCGCGTCGCCGTCAACGCCGTCGGACCACGCAGGTGCCCGCGCCCAAAATTTCTCCTAAGGCGGGCGAGATCGAGCAATTCCTTTAGGAAGGTTCTTCGCACGCCTGTTGTGAACTTGGACGGCTATCTCGACGACCCGTCCAGCACCGCGGACGTCGTCGCACACAGCGAGCAAGCACAAAGATCACCCTCGCTCGCCGTGCAGCACGATGTCCTCGCAGTCCCTCAACACTTCCTCAACGACTTCCCTCTCTCCAAGCATCGCCAATCTGAATGCCCTCTCCTCCCCCAAGCCTTCGCCAGAGTCCATCCAACATGCTCAGCAGCGGCGTCTGACCGCGCCATCGCTGCCACCCCCGACATCGCTGGGCCTGGTGCGATCCTTTTTTACATGCGCAGAATCCAGCTGACCGACACCGAATAGCCAGAGCCAGTCTACGGCCACCCGCCACTCGCCCCCCACAGGCCACATTCGCCCCTTCGTAACGACATTGTACCAAGAAGAAACTCACAGGACAGTCAATCTGGCGACGACCATGATGATGACGATAACGACGATGCTGATCGCACGTGGGTGCGTAGCCAGTCACCCACAGCATCAATGACCCAGTTCGCGGCCAACCTTGCGCAGCGGGTCGGCTCGCTCATCAGCCCTGCGCCAGGGAGCCGAGCCCTCCCATCCGATGCCGAACTGGAGGCAGAAGCACAACAAGAACGTGACCGAAGTAGGCGCGAAGCTGAACAGATACTCACCCGAGAAGCAGAAGAACGGCGCGCGACGGAGGAACGTGTCTTGGCCATGATGAATACTGGGTCTCCCCAGGCGTTACCTCCCCCACGTGGTAGATCACAGACCCTGCCCAACCCGCCCTCGCCTGCCTCGTCCGCCAAGGATGGAGTCCCGGGCTGGTGGCAAGCTGCGAAGTCGAGGCTCACCCCCACTAAGGACAAGGAGCCTCTCACGCCTGCCCAGCAGGTGATCGAGGAAGCCAGATCACGTTCAAAAGAAAAGAGAAACTCCAAGGGAAAGGAGAAGGATTGGCCCGCGTCTGCTTCGAGCAAGTACGCAGACCCTGCGTATCTCAATCTTAAGATACCCCCTGGTGGCTCTAACCCCCGAGCATCTTCCTCTCCCACATCACCTACTCTAAACAAGACACCGGTTAGGTTGTCACCTGCACCAGCATCACAACCCATTAATCTCTCCCCGATCTCACTCCAGCGGGGTACATCATCAGGTGGATCCCCCGCACGTGAACAGCCTCCCATGTATGCGTCATTTACCCCCTCAGGGACTCTGGATGTCCCAGGAACGCTGTTAGTTATAGCAAAACGCTTTGAAAAACTGGAACGCTGGACTGTGTCCCATGTGCGCGCCCTAGAGGAGCGGATGGGAGATGTCGAGCGCTGGCTCGTCGACAAGGAAAACGAGCGTACGAAAGACAAAAATCAAGAAAAGGTGAATGGACAAGTGCAAGTCACACACTCGTCCGAAGCAGACCTTGGGACGATCAGAGACGACGTCACTGAACTCCAAGGGCGCATCACCGAGCTTGGTCGAGAAATGGCGCGTTTTGCGACGTCCCCTGCTGTCCTATCTACCAACACCGCGGCTCACGAGCCTCCAGAGCTGCGTTCAGCCCCTCCAACTGAGTCAATGATTGTGAGCGCCCACGAGTCCTCGTTCAGCTCGATGTCCCCGACTAGTCCACCGGGCAGCGGAATGAGCACACCGGCCATGAACAGTCTCTCAACACCTCGCCGTGCGCCATCGCTTACAGCCCGCGAGTCCACAAGCCCCCCTCTTGCCCGTGCTGGGTCATCAAAAACCTCATCCAGAGCAGGCACACGTCTTCCATACCCCACGGGAGACTATGCCAGCCCCAGCGACATCATCTCCCCAACGCACACCCCTGCCAGCTCTCCCCCCGCAGCCTCACGACCAACATCTATGGTTATCTCTGGCCTTCCTCCGATGCCTCCCCCCCTCGAATTCTCGGCACCCACGTCGCCGCCCACGCGGATGATGTCGCCCACTCCGAGCGGTCTTCCACCTCCAAGCATTCCAAGCGCCAGACGCGGCAGCGTCAGTCCAACGCCGCTACCCGGCGGGCGGAAACGCTATACGGTCGCACTAGGTGGCCCGATCATCGCTCCGCCAGAAGTGGAGGCCGAATATGAACGGGAGAGGACAAAGGCACTGATGGGTACTGCCTATTTCTCAGCTGCGGCGGAGAGCAGCGAGGACGACGATGACGAGTTCGGTGGCGGTGAGACGGTCGGCAAAAAGGGTGCTGCGCGTGCAGCGGCTGCGGCGAAGCTCGCGGGGACAGAGGACCGGCACTCTGGGCGGGCTGCTTCGACGGCGACGAGCCCGAGGGCGAGAGCACAGTCGACGTATGGCGTGCCGTCTTTGCAGAGCAATCAGGCTGCTCTGTCAAAACAACACCGTCTGAGGTCGCAGTCCACGGACTTGCGGACTGAGAGCATTGCTAGTGCGGACCATCACTCCCAACCTAGTCGGTTCGTCGATCCGCTGGTCTTACGACGGCAATCCAAGACCGAGAAGAGCAAAGATACCAAGCCGCTGGTAGGTCCAGGGAAGAAGGTCCCCGTTGGACAGCTGGTTGCGTTTTTCGACTCGGAGAGGAATTATTGATGCATTTGGTACGACATTTCAATTTATACCTCGATCGAAGAAGTTGCTGGGTTATGTTGACGTGCATGTATATCTGATGATATCGTGTGGTTGCTTCGTCTAACAGATTGGATGCTCAGCTCTCTTTGTAACTTCCTAGTATGCATGCAATACCCCAATTCCCATCCTATCCTGCTACTCCAATCGCGAACGGCATCATTATTCCTAGAGGTAGTATCATAATAGCAGTCACGGTTCCCTTTCCCCTCTGTTATCAGACGCTCTTCTGTATTCCAGATCTTCAGATCATCACCCCCAGTGTTCCTATCTTCCAGGCGGCTTTCGCAGGATCGTTGGACGGGTCGGATATCCAACTTTCTTGAAGGCTTATGTAGGGTACTGTATGATGATCGATATCACGAGAAATTTACAATCGAGGAAATTTATGATGCTGTGTCAGCAACTTGTTCGTGTGATAATCAACAACTGTGGCAGTAGTACTAGTGGTACATCGGCCAACGTTTTACCACTCTATTCTCCCTCCATTTCATTAGAACCGTTAACTTCACGCGATGGCCGACTACGATGTAGGTTCCTGGCCAGTCAGTTGAATGTGTTCTTAGACAGTGCGACTCAGAACGCAGGTCTATTCGAAGTCGCCATTGCCAGTGACCAGCAAGCGTTGGTGAATATTAATACCCGACTCGCTCGTCACCCAGATACATTCGATGGTACGTTGCTTTCAAAATTATGATGTTAGATTTTCACTAACTTGTCGCACTAGTACTTCGAGAACTCATCTAAAATGCCGATGATGCTGGGGCGCGCAGCGTTCAGGTACACTTTCAGACCAAAGAGCCCGAGAAATCTAGACCTGCTAGCAAACTCGATGTCAGCAAAGTCAATGTGAGCCTCAGTTATTTTGCTCAGGATTCGGTTCAATCTTAACTTCGTGATAGGTACACAAGTGGATCATCAAGGACGACGGCAGCGGTTTCGAAGAGAAAGACTGGGACCGGCTTGGTAAAATAGGTATGTTCATTCGCTTATATGGGGGTAGAGTCTGAGATTTGATTTGTGTTCTAACTTCTGGTGCGGATCAACGCATGGCAATGACAACTCCACGAAAGACGGCACTTTCGGGGGTGGTGAGTATCCTTTCATTGTCCGGTGGTTCTAGAAGGCCCATCCCCACCTCCAGGGTTTTATAGTGTTCTGAGCAAATCAGAGCGACCACTCGTAAGGTCCAATGGTAATTATAATTATAATTTCTCTTTCATGATTTAATGCACAGTGGCATTTATTCATGCACTCGTCCAGGGAAATCGCTGCAATTTGACAAGGGAAAGAATGGGAAGGTTAGTCCTCGCATTCCTGGGGGACACATACTGACCACTAAAAATCAGCTCTACAAGTTGTTAGTCGATTGTCCAACGGATTCGTGGACTTCGGTTGAGCTCGAGTTGCGGAAACCAGAACCATTCCATGTGCTCGCCGATCTCACAAGATTCCTAGTTTCTTCTGTAGCTTTCCTGACGCACGTCGTCGATGTCTCGGTTCATTTCGACAGCCAGCGTTTTCTGTTTATACAAAAGCAAGTGGAATCACCAGCTGACATACCAATTCCCCAACACCTCAAGCCGACTACCCCGTTGCAATCCCTGAGAGTGGAATCCATACAGCGTACTGGTAAGGTGATGCTAGTCGCTTTTGGGCCTCTCTGACCTCACGTAGTTCAAAGGATCTCGGTCAACGCCAAGGGGGCGTTAGCTTCGAATTTGGTGTCACCGTCGCACGTCGTCGGTGCCATTGATACCTTGCTTGAACGCCTCTCGGGTGGTTATCCAGAGACTACCTTTCGAAGTGCTCATACTAAACTGAAAGAGCACGCCATTACACATGACTTGTATACGGCAACGATCTGTGTTAATCTGCATGCTGACTCGGAGATGAAGGGAGGTTTGGAGTCGAGAATGAAATCGCATCGATCCTCTTTTAAATGCAAGGCTGTCTATGTAGGCACTTTGCATTCTCACGATTCGCCGCCGTTGATCGCTCTCTTTCTAGTTTAACTCTGAACAATCCTCAGTGGCTGGCATCAATAACTCGTACACACTCGACGCGAAACATCTTTCCCACCTTTCCTGCGGCTCACATGGTATATTTCCCGAGAAAGATAGGCATGTGCCTCGGTTCATTTTTTGACATATGCATATGTTGACATCCCGCTATCTGGTCTGAACAGCGGTCGCCTGTTCACAGTAAGTGTTTCCCCCCCAATTGTCGACGTTACTCTGCATTTCGGATCCAGGGTCACAGTACCAACCAGACAACGGGCATCGGACTGCACATTTCTGCGCGCTTCTTGCCCACCACGGAATGTGGGTCGATGAATTTGTCGTAAGTACATTACGTACGGGTAGACCGTGATACCTACTGACAAGCTGGTTGAGAATAGGCAGGTTTCAGGTGTGTGTGGGCAGCGGACACTTTCCGAGTTTCTTGTCTGATGCTTGTCGATAGCTTGGAACAACGAAATCCTTTGGATTGGTGGCATCCTGGCGCGGGTAATCTATGAGGAAGAAATGAATGCTGCCAAATCCAAAGGTGGTCTTGCAACGCAATTGGGTCTTCGGACGATGGTGCGTTTCGCTTTTCGCCCTACTGTACCGAAAAGCGGAGTGTCACAGTTTCTGGAACTTGCTTTCTTTTCTTGCTGCCCTAGATCGAAGTCGCCATTTCCGGTTGTGTCTGACATCGGGATCGCATGTGCGTCGGACTCGCGATTCCGTCAACAAAACATGGGCATATCTTTTCTCAAGAGATATCTGGTACTTCACGAGGGGATCGAGCCACACCAACGCTCCCAAATCACCAGCCAGTACGGGATTCCATTGTTCAATTTCGGAGACATCGTACAGGAGTTTGAATCTGGAGTCACGCGGGACGTGATAAGGTCATTCTTTATTTGGTGGGAGAGTGTTAATAAGAATTTACTGGCACCTGCCTCTTCCCCCGCCAAAGCTGCGCGAGAGAAATTCTGCAAGGAATTTGCATTCCGGGTTGTATTGCGCTCGAGCCACGGAGTCAAGATTGCCTTCAAGAACATCAAATATTTTACATTCTTCCCATTGCCTAATGACCTTTCCCCTGCGGACAACATCCACATCGACATCATACATGGGGTACCTACTAGGGATTCCGTCGAGTATTTTGGTTGGGGTCAACTCTCGCTGCTTGATTGGCTTGAATATGCCTGTTCCAAAGCACGACTGCTTTCCCTAGAAGAGGACTCTGGCCAGGAGTCGGACATGGGCTACGAGATCTTACGCACCCTTGTTCAGTTCGCGCTAGTGGAAGACCTGTCTCTACAGCAGTGGGACTGGGCTGCCAAGCTCATAAAAGATATAAGATGTATACCCACCAATATGGGGCTGAAGCTGCCAGTCAATTCCTACTTCAACGTGGCTGACATCTGCGGGAACCTTCCGGTCATAATGGAAGCTATTTTCCGAGACATTCCGGCGACTCCTGTTGCAGTTGAGAGGGGTTTCGAGTATAGGTCAGTGGACCCGCGACATGTACGGAAAGTGTTGGCTCGCATTCGTGTACGTCGAACGATGGACTGGGGTGATATGGTCAGAAGGTGTGTCAAATTGGTGTGGGTTGCCTATGTTCCGCCTGACAGATTCTGTAGGTTAGAGTCTGTCGCCTCAGAAGAAACCAATCGTCGCCTTCTAGGGTATCTGGCAACCATTCACAGGGGGAAGTTGACGGATCAGCAGATCAATGACTTAAAGGAGAGGAGAGTTTTCTATTCAGAGAATCATGGTCGGGCATCCGCGACTGAGTTGCTTTTGCCCGATGAAGATATGCGCAAACTAGGGCTCCCGATTCTCGCACTACCACAGCATGCCATAACCTCTCTACAAAGTGTTGTCGACGCATCTGGCTCGTTCGTAGTGGAAACATTCATTGAATCCCTGGGCATCCGGAAGTATCCGACCCTCGCCAAAATAATTGCCCAAGCCGCTTCGGACCAACCGGAGGTTCAGCGCCACGCGCTTCAGTATCTCTTGTCGAACCTGGAGACACGCTACGATGCTTATAAACCTGATGACTTCGCTAAAGTTGCCTTCATCCCAACGAAAAGTGGGTCACTTGCTGGTCCGAACGAGGTAACTCAACGTGTAATCTCGGACGACCGAAGCCGCTAACGTATCTCTATAGGTGTTCGCATCGCCCATTTGGGAGAAGCTGGGCTTCAAACAAGTCTCCGATGTTTTGCGTCGTGACCTCTCGAGATTAGGCGTCAAGGATGACCCGTCCGCTGATACGGTTATTGAATATCTTAAGACTCCAGAACGCACACTACCAGACCTAGATACCGCAGCCATTTGGTTTGAGCATTTATACCTACACGGAAGTACGTCCATGTCTCGTTACGTGCTTGGATATGGGTGTGATTCTGACCATGATCATAAAGAACTTCCCATTCCGAAGCTGCGCGAACAACTGTCAACAATCCCTTTCGTACCCGTGAATAACCCAGGTCCTTCATCTTCCGAATCATCACCTATTCAGTACTTCTCCCCGAAGGATTGTTTCATCATGTCTGCTGACACGAAGGAACACTATCGTGACATCTTTCCGTTTGTCGATTTCGGTCAGAATGGGAATAGTTTCTTAGATTCTTGTTGCGCCAAGAAGTTACCCGATGCATCAGATATCGTCCGCAAGATAATACAAAACCCTCAAAGATACATGGAAGCCCTGCGGGATGATACCAATCTGTGAGTCGGTTATCGGCGACATGTGAGATGACTTACGTTTCCTTAGTTACCTCGAGGACTTGCGTACGATCGCCTCAGGACTTGACTCGATATCTGAGGGCGACAAGCAAGCCATGAAGAAAGCTCCAATATTTCTTGCTTTCTGGAAGCGCATGGGTGGTAAAAAACTATTACCAGCAGGCCAAGTGGTCATAAATGACTGGGAGAGTCGCGACTTCGGTGGCGATGTTTTCGTAGCCCCCAAAGATAACATCCTTGAAAGTAGGTGTACTAGCTCCGGTATTCGTTATCAGTTCGCTGAGCTTTATCACAGAAATGTACTGCGAAATGGGTTCAGTATTTCTGGGTACATATGTGCGGCATGATATCCTCCCCTCTGGCTACAAAGCCGAGCACGACCCACCATTCAACCGTGATCAAGTCATCCGGCGCATCAATTTTTTTATGGACCTGCAAGACAAAAGCGGGAAGACGGATATTTTGTTCTATGATCAAGGCTCAACAAACAATCTTCGGGTGAGGACCTGCAAGACACTCACACTGACGAAAACATTTGCGCCACCATTTGAAGTCTTGGCTGACGCTTTGGCTACGAGAACTATTGAGACCAAGCCTGTTCAAATCAAGGCAGGATTCGAGTTCGACGAAATTGACGAGTCATATACCCTCTGGATGGTCAGAGGCTCAAGTGAGTCGGTAGACCTGCGCAATGAGTACGTTCTTTCTCTCTATCATCACACTTGCTAACTTCCGCAAAGTATTGCTGTGGCACTTTGTCATGTCTTGCTCAAAGCCTATGGGCCGAATGATGTGCTGCTCCTGGCCTCGTTATTCGCGATGGGTGACGAAAGCCTTGAAGGATACTATGGTGGCAGTGAGATGAAGTCTAAATTGTCAAGTGCTCCTGGTGGAAAAAGTGACATTGTTGATGATACAATTTCTCAATCTATTGCGCTGGAGAACATCCAGTACTTTACGTTCCTCTCACTCCCTAGCGACCTTTCTTCCCCGGACACCATCCACATCGAACTCACACAGGGTTCGCCCACTGGCGACGCCGTACAACGTTTCGGCTGGACTCAACTCTCACTGCTTCATTGGCTTGAATACGCCTGTTCCCATGCACGACAGGTCGCCCTCGACGAGGAATCCACCCAGGATGTGGGCTATCGTATCTTACGTGTCCTTATACAATTCGCATTAGTGGATGACCTGTCGCCACAGCAGTGGGATCGGGCTGCCGAGTTCATGAAGGATCTGCAATGCATACCCACCAATATGGGATTCAAATCGCCAACTAATTCATACTTCGAGGACGCAGACATCAGCGGGAGCCTTCCAGTCGTCGACCTGGACCAATTCCTGGATATTCCAGTGACTCCTGTCGCGGATGAAGGAGGGTTTCGGTTTAGATCAGTGACTCTGGAACATATTCGCATTGTGTTGGCACGCATCCGTGTGTGTCGAATGACGGAATGGGAGGATGGGCTTGGACATAGCTTGCATGATCTATGCACTCAAGCCAGTGATCTGACAGATCATGTCATTCGAGAAGGCCGTGACCCGGTTGCCCGCGGTGGTTTCGCAGACATCTATAGAGGGTTACTTCACTCAAATGGGGAATCAATTCGAGTGCGTGTCCTCACGTAGTAAGCGAACACTACTGATGTGAATTCAGGTCGCAATCAAAGCCATCAGAACTTACTTAACCTCGGACGGCGACTTTACAAAAGATCAAAAAGTATGTGCAGGTCATACGGGAATACACTAGCCGCCTTTATCGCTAGCTAACAACCCAATTTTGCAGCGACTCCGTCGGGAGATCAAAGTTTGGCTGAGCCTCAAACACATTAATGTTTTACCTTTCCTTGGAACGATCACAGGATTTGGTCGATTCCCTGCGATAGTATGCCCTTGGGTAGAAGATGGCCCTCTGACTTGTTATCTAGAGAAGTATCACAACGACCTCTCAGCGTTTGAGATTCTCACTCTTGTACGTATCCTGGTGATCTCATCAGGGACAACAACTTACCGGCTTCATAGCTCAACGACGTCGCTTCTGGCGTACGGTATTGTGAGTGCCTCGTGTCCATTAGAGCCTTTACCACTCTGAAATACTCTGGTATTCTTGATAGTACACTCGTGTTCTGTCGTGCACGGTGACCTATCCGGTGTATGTGGTGCTCTATGCCCAACGGTCTTGTTGCAACGTTAACATACGATCTGTCCAGTCAAACGTGCTCATTGGCAAGAATGGAAGAGCTCATATTTGCGACTTCGGTCTGTCGACATTGTTGACAGAACTTGGTGGATCCACGTTCGCCACGTCCACCCGTGCAGGAACGCCACGCTGGACCGCTCCTGAATTACTCAATCCAGGTGTATCCGAGGACGAGAAGGAAGAACCATTGAGCGTTCTGCCCACATTATCCGGCGATGTGTATTCATTTGGATGCGTGATGCTACAGGTTCGTGACACCTATCCTGATGGGTACATTCAGGGTTACAATGTGAACGGCCGATAGATTCTGACTGGGGAGATGCCCTACTATTATTTGACCGACTTTCAAGTCTGGTACGCTATCTCGACAGGGACGACTCCGACACGGCCCAGCTGTGACCTGGTGACTGACCGTCAGTGGGCGTTCA
>JBBPRH010000460.1:0-18104 GCA_038092915.1 Boletus pseudopeckii | reverse complement strand
CAATGCCTTGCTCCTACAATGCCATCCTTACCTCTGTCTCGACAAACATGATGTTACAAAAGACCACTGTTACATCTAACAAACTCATGGCCATAATCATTGACACCTACAAACAGTTAGTCGCCCAAGGAACAGTAAAACCTAAAGCGGAAAAGGATGATGCAGCCTTCAACACAGATGCAAAGAAGGGCAAACCTCATACTGGCAAGAGATTTGATGGCAACTGCAACAACTGTGGCTGGTATGGACACCGTAACCACAACTGTTGGGAGGAAGGTGATGGCTAGCACGGCCAAGCACCAAAAGGGTGGAAATCTAGGGGAAAGAAGAATAAAGATTCAAAATCATTGAGGACAGCACATGTCATGGCCGACGAGAACGAGCCAGATGCTATCTGGTTAGTGGAAAGCCTCGACGAGGAGATAGAAGCAATATCAACATTACCTTTCACTACCCTTGCCCATACAAGCACCTCATCCTCCACAGTCGAGCTATACAACAGTGGCATGTCACAACACCTTTCACCCTATTGCAAACACTTCGTCAAATTCAACCCCATCGCCCCAAAGCCTATAAAGGCAGTGGATAAACATACCTTCGACACAGTCAGACATGGCGACTTGCATATCAAGATACTGAATGGAACATCCAAGACACATGTTCTTTTAAAGAACGTGCTATACGCTCCATCGGGCATAACCCTCATCTTGATCAGCAAGCTGGCTGCAGCAGGCTATGCTGTGCTTTTCCGCGACTCTGTTTGCCGCATTTTCGACCCCCATAAGAAACTAGTAGGTGAGATAGCCGTCAGCAATGGTCTATATCGTACCAAACGCACCGCAAAACAACCGTTTGCGGGCGCTGCGACCTTGACTGAAGTGCTTACCATGTTGGAATTGCATGCTCACATATCACACATCGCGCCATCCATGATTCGAGAGATGTTAGCCAGAGGGATGGTAGAAGGGATTAAGCTCGACCCTATGCATACTACAATGGGTCAGTGTGAGTCATGCGAATACAGAAAAGCATTACGCAAACCTATAGGCAATGTTTGTGAGCCAAAATGGTGCAAACGATTCAGTGACAAGGTCCATACGGACATCTGGGTACCATTTGATGTGCAAACCCCTGGGCACAAGAGGTTTTATGCCTCATTTACTGATGACTACATGCGATACACCCACCTATACCTCCTAGGGGCGAAGTCAGATACTTTTGATGCCTACTGAACGTACTCAGCATGGGCGGAGATGCAGTACAACACTGTTATCAAATGGTTACAATCCGACCGTGGTGGTGAGTACCTGAGCAAAGAATTCAATTGTTATCTGAAATCTCAAGGCACAGAGAGAAAGCTCACCACACATGATACACCGCAGCACAATGGTGTAGCTGAACAGTTAAACTGGACGCTACTTGAGCATGCACGCACGATACTGCACGCGAGCAGATTACCGAAGAACCTGTGGGGGGAAGCGTTAGCGCACGGCGTCACGTGTGCTCGACGGCAAGACACCGTATGAGCTGCTAACTGGTAAGAAACCAACGTTAGCGAACTTACCCAAATGGGGAACGCACATATGGGTTCACGACAATTCCGGTCCCAAGCTTGATGCAAGGGCCTGGGAGGAATGTTGGACCAGTTTTGACACAGAGAGCGGAGCGCACCAAATATACAATGAATGTTGCCGAACAGTGTGTGTTGAGCACAATGTGTCGTTTGACAAGCACACGGACACCGATTTGGACCAAATGAGAGCGCAGATCGAGGAGAAGAAGACAAAACCCACTGAAAACGATCAGCATGGTGAAACGGTCACCAATAAAACAATAAACAGCTTACCAGGTCCACCCCTCAAACCTCCTGCAGCCTCAACCGATCCAGAACCATCCATACCAGATAATCAACCATGACGCTCAACCTGCCAACGCACAGAATCACCATACATCCAGATGTTGTGCAGCAATGCGGGCACACATGACAGATGGGAAGGGGGATCCCTACTGCCTCAAGGAGTCCTGGGAGTGGCCCTTGAGGACCGTTGTGAGAGTGAGGGGAAGAAAGCGGCCACAGAAGCTGATGTGGCTGCCAGCGATGACAGATTGGAAGATGAAGAAGTTGCTTATGCAATGTATGCTGGTGTTACTGAGGCCGAGGCACTGGAACCACACATGATCGATGAAGCATGGAAACAGCCGGACTGGCTGTGCTGGGACAAAGCAATTAAGGCTGAGCTGAAAAGCCTTGACGATGCTCACACCTGGGACATCGTACCGTGACCACTGAAAGGCACCAACGACGTCGACTCAAAATGGGTCTTTAAGATAAAGAAGAACTTGACCGGCGAGATCGACAAGTACAAAGCGCGACTCGTCGCACACGGATTCACTCAAGTCCAAGGTGTCGACTACTATGAAATGTACGTGCCAGTTGCTCGCCTCTCCTCCCTACGCCTCATCCTTGCCATCACCGCTTGCCACAACTGGGACATAGATGTTTTCGACTTCCATTCAGCTTTCCTCAACAGAAAACTAGATGACAGCGAAATAATTTACATGGAACTACCTCCTGGCTTTGATAAGTGCGGTCGCGACCTTGTAGCTCGACTACACATCACCCTCTATGGGTCGAAACAAGGTGCATTGAAATGGTATCAACGGCTATGCAAAGAGCTCGACAAACTTGGTCTCAAACGAACTGAGTCTGACTGAGGAGTTTTCGTAGCACGAATAGGCAGTCATTCACTGATCCTAGCCTCCCATGTCGATGATTGCACAATAACCAGATTATCAAAAGAGCTTGTTAAAGCTTTCAAGGACGAAATTGGCTCGCGATTCAAAATCACTGACCTCAGACCAATTAGCTGGTTACTCGGGATGAAGGTGACTCGTGATCACGATGCTCATACCATTTCCGTTTCCTAACAAACCTACATCGAAGCAATCCTCACTAAATACAACTTCAACGATCAGAAACCTGTGTCCATTCCTATGGACCCAAACATTCAGCTATCATGAACACAATCACATGTTCTGACATCGCATTCGTCGTGTCGACGCTTGCTCAATTCACAAAGAATCCTGGCATACCCCATTGGGAAGCCCTCAAATGAGTCCACTGCTACCTGATTGGTACAAAAACCTGGTCACTGACATACAGTGGTCACAGAAACGGCCTCATTGGCTATGCCAATGCCAATGGCGCTTCACAGGAACATTGCCATGCCATCACAGGCTACATGTTCCTCATTGATGGGGGAGCAATCTCGTGGAGTTCATGTAAACAAGAGCTTGTTACCCTCTCCACCACAGAAGCTGAGTATATTGCATCTACCCAAGCCGCGAAAGAAGCTCTTTGGCTCCATCGCCTCATTGGCAAAGTCTTTCAACCTCTCCGCAATCCAACCACACTCTACAACGACAATCAATTTGCAATCGCTCTTACCAAAGATGGTAATTATCATGTGCGCACTAAACATATAGATATTCATTACCATTTTATTTGTTTCTCAATTTCTGATGGTTCTATTCACTTGATCTATTGCCCTACTGATAGTATGGTTGCTGATACCCTTCTAAAAGCTCTCTCTTCTGCCAAGGCCAAGCATTTTGCTTCGGAACTCAGACTTCGTACTGTTTGAGGGGGAGTGTTGGAGTTCAAATGCCATACATAGTCGCACTTGCTTACCTAATTATGAACAACCTTTATTTGTCCGTCATTCTCTTTCGACCACCTCAGTTGCTTGTCATAGTCAACTGAGGTAAGACACTGTTACTACATGTTCACTATACTCTTTACTCACATTCCTGTAGTCTTACATTTACTACACGGTGGTCTGCTATGGTACCAAGTGCTACTACTATGGGATAAAAAACTATTTGTGTGCTCTGATGATGTCTCCTCGGCTTCAAAGAATTGAAGGAGACGAAGGATGTCTCCTAGTGTTTGATGGGCACTAGAGGTGCTCAAGAGTTAGCATGTTGCCTTCAACAGCACAAGTGTCTGTGAGAACTCCTACTAGTGACTAGATGACGAGGAGCGATGATTGGCGAGTACTAGGGTGCCGAGAATCATTAGAAGTTGTCCTAATGAAACGACCAAGCCTTAACAAAAGGGCTTAGCTCAATCAAGTAGGCAAGTGTGAATGAGAATGTAGCTCCTAGCCCATACTAGCAATGAGTGGGAAAGACTGAGGCCCTCTGGTGGCTCTTGGGCCTTTATATACTGTCTAGGAGTTTACACTTGTATATGCTAGATCTAACAATATGCTATGCAACATGCTTGATAGGTGAGGCATACATGAGGCTAATATGTGTATCAGTACAGCCATGGAATGGAAGGGAAGCATAGCATGAGGAGTACATGAGGTGAGCGAGTCATAGATAGGGGCATGAGGCAAGCATGAGGCAATCTAGACCTTGGACGAGTCATAGATAATGGCACAAGGCTGCCATGAGGTTTGGAGGTCTAGATCTATGGATGGACTTGAGCATTTAGAAGGGTCGGATTATAGGGGCTATAAATAGGGGCTAAATGCGAAAGTCATTGTAGAAAGCTGGAAAAATAGTAGAGATAAAGGGAAAAATAATATGGTCTGTAATACTCACTGGCATTATCATCATATCCATATTCAACCTCAGGCATCTCAGCATCCTCTTCATGCTTGTTGGCATTCTTAGCAGCCACAGTTCCTCAACATTATCCTCATGCATTTCATCATCATCATATTCATTTGCTGGTATTTTGGTACCAGATTTAACAATCCTCAGTAGGCTTTCTGTGTGGTTGACCCCTGACTTGAAAAAAATGAGCTCACTATCAAATGAGGGGATACCATGCCAGATGGTGTTGAGATCTTGGTGATATGGAAAGATGTGAAGAACATCCTCTAGATCAGATACTATTAGTGTGTATTGTGGTCCACAGCTACCTAACATACCAAGAAGATTTTGGGCTGGCACATCTGTGTTTCCATCAGCTTGGAGTAGAACACCACTTCCAGTACTTTTGAACAGTGCATATTGCTTACAATACTTGGACTTGAGACTGGAAACAGATGTGTGGATCAGTTAAAATACCAGATGAGTTTGTTGGATTATTTATGTCCCCAACTTATTGATCACAGAGGCAACATATCTTGTCGGCTCTGCCACATATGTGCTGGAGTGGTCAGGATCATCTTCAAAAATGTGCTTTGCAATCACAGCAGCCACATCATTTTGATTTTTGCCTGACAGTTTGTCACCAGCAGTGAATTTCATTGATGTAGATGATGAGTGATCGTGGAGTAAAATATGGTGATCAGCTGCATGTGATGTGATCCATCCAACTAACAGATCTGTGTGCTGCACATCCCATGTTATATTTGCAGTTGGTGTGTTCTTGGCAGGGGTAGGAGCTGATGGGGTGGGGGCAGATACATCTACTAATGTGGATAATGAAGGCATGGGGGCAGAGGCAAGGGGAGAGGCAGGTGTGGGGCCAGGAGCAGCCTTGCTACCCCTTCCACACTATTTCTTCAAAGCTATACCACCCCTTTGGCTTGCCAGAAGTGCCAGGATAGGGTTTGGGTCTGTAGTCTTCTGCATATTTACAACAGGTTAAGCCTTGCCAGTCATGGCAAAAGACTTATTCATCAAGGCTTGAAGCCTGGCAGAGCATCAAGGAGATGGATGAAAGGCAGGCACTATTTTCTAACCCTGCACACTATATTCCCAATGCAATGTTTTTTTAAATTCTAAAAATAGCCCAAGCATAGCCTAAAAATAGCCCAACTGAGCACCACTATTGTGTGTCTCTTTGTTCCACTCTACAGCAGAAGAGAAAACAACCTTCTAGATGATGGAAAGCCACTGGAGTGTTTGAAGAAGGGTGAAGAATATAATGTACTTATAATGTTTAGCCCAATGCTCACTTTAAAGCTCATTGAGGTAAGTGGTCCTTCAATTCTGCATAATGGTAGATATAAGAGCAATGTCTGCTGAGGTGAGTACTCAGAGGTGACCAGTAGCATGAGAATATTTGTTCGGGTTGGTTATAGTCCCATATCTTGAGTACAAAGAGAGTCTTGTAAACACATGACTTCTTGACACCCAATATGTGACAGATCTGTTGAACACTGTCTTTATGATACAGAAGGAGGATGTGGGCTTTGAAGTTGGGAGATACAATAGGATAGCATTTAGGCATGAATGGTGATGGCTTGCAAAACCAATAATGCCTATTCAGCTGCAGGCTACCCAGTCAGCCACTTCTAGGGTCCTTCTGTGGCTGTTTTCGAGATGTAATTTTTTCAATGCATTTTCCACATACTGTATTACCTTGTTTACAAGGTCACTTACCAATGTCAATTGTGGCTGATGGTGGCTGTGTGTATCCAGATTTTGCATCCATGGGTTTTTCTTACATTATGTGTTTTGATTGCCTTTTGTTTCTTCTGCATCCAGTTTCTGGCTCGGCTCATTTTGGGCTGTTGCTGGCTTCAAGGCTGTCCCCTTTTTTGATTGATGGTTATGTTTCTGACATGAGCTAGATATGTAGTGTTTGCTACATGGTCCTGCTTTCACGCCCGCAGCAACATGACAATGTCACATTCATGTTGAATGGTGTCAATATTCCAGTTGGTGGTGGTGCTATATCTATTATGGCATTTTAGATGGTTTAGCCCTGTGCCCAATAGTCTGTGAAGGCATATGCTGGTGTTACAGGTAAATATTTCCTGTTTGCCACCTATTTTTCATTTCTGATTATGATCTGGAACATCCACTTGAGTGCGATGATGGAAATTGTATTTTGTTCCAGTCCTTCCAATTGTATCACCTTGCTGTTCTGCATTTTCCTGAGGACATAGGTAACAGAATCTATGAGAGGGCAGGAATTGCCCAGAACTTAGCCACTGCCTAAGAGGGTGGAAACAACTATATTATTTACCTATGAGAGGGCAGGAATTGCCCAGGACTAAGTACATTAGCTATAAGTAAACAATATGTGAAATGAAACTCACCTCAGCCACTACCTAAGAGGGCAGAAACAACTGAGGTGTGTGTTAGTGAGTAGAGACTATATATACCGTGGATGAAGGTTTACTCATATTATGTTATGTGTAAGCAGGTCCGAAAGAAGTGTGTAATATGTGCTGTAAGTGTCGGCTAAGAAATGATGAGAAGTCTAAGTGTGATAAAAGCTCATTCCAGGTTCAGAATGAGTGCGAGAGAGTTCTGGAAACGGTTCTGGAGCAGTTCCGAGATGCTAGTCTCGGAACCTGTGGAAGGGTGTGGGAAAAATCTGGAAGTACCTTCGGAACCAGTGGTTCCAGGATATGGTTCCAGAGTGACACTTCCGGGCTCAGAAGTGGTGGAACCGGAATGGTTCAGGACTTGATTATGGACATATATTGTCAATAGGCCAGCAGGTGTGTAAGATGGACTACTGGTTCTGAAAGCAATGTTTGTGCATGCTGGTTCAATACTATTTTGACGATCTCACCCCATGCCCCATTGGCAATGTTGAGGACTGTGTCAACAGTAACGGTCACCATTATTTTCATGCCAATGGCAATTGTTACTGTGTTTGGTAGTCTGCCACGCTTGTTTGGAAGTTGGTACTGTAATATTTTTTTTCATTGCCAACACAAACTGCTCAACTAGTTTAAGTGGTCATCCTTGGATTGAATTAGCTGCAGGACATATGATAAATTGTTGGCCTGTTTGTTGGCAATGTTCTCGTGTCATTGCAGCATTCCATTGATAATGGACTGAGTAATGTGGCATGATTAAGACAGCTTGGTTCCATGGTGCAGTTTGGAAATCGGTGTACAGGCAGTCCGGGCTCATGATTAACAGTGAGCACAGCATGTGGATCAGTGTTGACTATGGCAACTACCATTATGGACATGATAAAGGAGGTCCAATTATTCCTTGTGGATTACACGGACCTGTTGTTTCAAACAGACAACTATTTCAATTTGCTCATATAGTGACCTCCCAAAAAGTTCCTTCATGTTAGCCTTGCTTGGATCTACTGGCCAATAGAGTGGCCTGCCCATCATGGGTGGGAACTGATGGAAATCACCAACGAGGATCACATCCACTTCTCTAAACGGTCTGTCGGTTCCCATGGCACCTATCAGATTTCTGGCTTTCGTCAGTGTTGCGCTGATATGTGTCAATGTTTTGCACAAAATCATGGACTTTTCGTCAATTATTAGATATTGTCTGTTGCACCAGTATGTGACCAGCTTCTCCGTCGCTTTCTGTGAGCATTCGCAGCCATTTACTGACAGTTGGGCTTTCATGTGCATGGTCTTTCCGTCGATAAGGGATGCTATTATCTGCATGTATGTGCCTTTTGCCAATAAGTTTCTGATTCCCTATTGCTTGAAGTTTTCAGTGACTGTTTGAATTGTCTTGGATTTACCTACTTCCCCTTCTCCCCGAATCACCATTAGAAGCTGAGGTGGGTTCTAGCTTGCAAGAGTATCTTTGTGGTGCTGATCTATGATATTGTAGGCCCGAAGTTGGTTTTTCAATAGTGAAGAGACATTGACCAGATTTAAATGATCTTGGATTGAATTCAGCACAGTGAGTGACTCCACTTCTCCATTTCCGGGCTCATCTATGTCTCCTTTTTCTACGACTGTCAGGTTTGTCCCCATTACTTCACCGTTTTCTTCTGTGCTGCCTTCTGTGTCTTTTCTGACCTCTGTGTTAAGTTCGGTCATGGCTGTGGCCATTGTTCTCTGCCATGTATGCAAATTTGTATAGTCATCCTCCCAGGCGAGGCTGGTATTGGTACTTTGACATGGCCAGTGTTTGATCTCCTCACTAACAATGTTTCTTGCCTTTGCTATAGGACACTGTGGTCGCTCCATGTCGTTCCTCTTGCATGTTCTTTTGAGATTCCTCATATGCTTGTAAGTCTTGCTCTGTCAATCTAAACCCTGTATCACTTGTTTTATCATTTCCATTTACTGAATTGACTTCCATTTCATTATCTGTCTGCTGTTCCTATTCCTCTGCTGTTTGTGGTAGAGTGTCTTGCTTGCGGTTTCACTCCTTGACCACATTTTTACAATCATAGTAATATTGTATACCAGTTATGATGTCAATTTCAGTTTTGGGCACTGCTCTGAGGAAGATCTCAAATGCATGTTTGAAGATCTCACCCTCTACTTTAATATCCTGCAAAACATGCCATAGTTGGAGTAAAGCCAACATGGATGCAAAGTAGAGATCTTCTCTACTGTGGTTCTTGGCATTTGGAAAGAAGGGGCTGACAATGTCAGGCAGTGTATTGTGTCCAGGTGAACATTTTACATGTCAATGGGTGTGATATCTGGGGTGGTCAGGCAAATAACAACTTTGTGGATTCTGTGGCTGGCCACAGCAGTTAGGCTGAGCCTGAATGTGTTCAGTGTTATTACTACTAGAATTTCTCTCCCCAAGGTTGTTGCAGTCTATTTTCTCTTCATAGGTATGTATTAATAGTAAATGTGAAAAAGGAAGGATTTTGAAGTTTGTCGCCACATTGTGCATAGTCTTTGACCTGCAAACGCGCAACAAGCTTTCCATTGTTGCTTATTTCAAGGGTGATTGTATCCTTTGTTCGTTTTATTCATGATCAGCAACAACCCGTGCATTGGACTTGCACTTACTTCATTCTCTTCTATTACCATCTTCAATTAATTCTGCTCGCCCTCTTCTTCCTGTATCAGATTGATTCAACTGTTGTGAATCTCGCTTGGGACAAGTTGAAGGCTGTCAAATATTGGTCTTAGCTTTTTTAATTTCTCATTTTTTTTCATCGTTACTGTTGACCTCACCTGTTCAAGTGTAACTTGAGTTCTTCAAAAACCATTGTCAAGCATCCTTGAAGAGTCGACCAATGTAACGGAATGTAATGGTGTGAACATATGTGGTCACCCCAACCCATGAGATATACAATAACCTGTGGTCCTGACATCTTCATCTCCCAGTTAATTGCATGTTGGCAACAGAAAATCAGTAGATGATGATGATCCATTACATTGTCGATATGTGTTTGGTCCAGGTGAATCTCATGATATAACAAAGTCTTCACCATCAGTGCTGATACATTGTAATTTCTCCCTTGTTTCTTGGATTGATAACTTGTCAAGTACCACATGGTGTCTTTTGTATCGGCTCCGTTTGTGAGAAGTTTGATATCGTTGTTGCAACATAGCATGACCAAGATCTCTGGAATGAAATTGTTCATGTATCCCATGGCACAATGTGGTCTATATCTCCCACTCGGGTCTATTTCTTCCACACTTGACACCTCACATGGCATGCGGTGTTTGCATGTAAGCCAATCATGTGAGTCGTAATGAAGACAAGTGGCATGCGTGCACATGTAAATCTGTTGTAAACATACAATATGATATAGTTGGTCTATATATTCACTGTCCCAATACTCACCATCAGGATTGAGAGCTCAGGAGTAAGCAAGCTGGGTTTCACAGGTCATGGCCTTCATAGTGTCCATGTCGACACCTTTGATGTGTGCACAGATGTTTGCTTTGATGTATTCATGGACACAGCCTCGGAAATCCTCTGATTTGAGAAGCTTTTGCATCTCCTTCATGTTCAGACTGTCTTGTAACCAGACAAGCATATGGACATGCAACATTCCTCAGCCTTGTGCCTCGACAACGCCAAAGTAAGCTGAGAGTTTCCCTAGTACTCCTGGGCATGAATGGACTTGGTTTTTCATTGCATCGATTCCAAACAATGATTTTAGTACTGTGTTAATTATGAAAAAAAAAAAATTCATTGCAGCATATGGGTCATGTGCAACATTTGATGTGCAACGGCTGCTATCAGGGCCAAGTGCTGCATCAAACTTGTTCATGTTGATTTGTTCACCAGCAAGTATCTGGACAATCAGATCATGTATATCACTTGGATTGATAGTCATCCACAGCGATGGACCACACATTTGCAGGCAGGTGCCCCATATCTGGCCATGATATAAAGCTTGGCTTTTGTCAGAACCCTTGATATGTCCACTGGAGATGAACATGTGCTTCTGAAGCAAATTTACATGCAGGTTTGAAATGTACTGGTGGGCTGTTTCCTCCTTTTCTGCTTCCTTGAGATCAGCTATTGTTAGGCCATTGAGTATCAATGCATCCCATTCAAAATCCCGCCAATTCATCTGAATACAAGCTGATCACAATGCTTCCCTCTTTTGATTGATAGTGAAAACAATAAATGGAAAGGAATGGTGCGTCCAGGAATGGCGGTTGTGATATTGCAATGCCCATCCCACATGTTCAAGGAAATCCAAGGTATGTTCCCTGGCTGCTTCAATCCTCCCAACCCCATACAGAAGTAACACAGGGTACACAGCTACAAGGGAATTTCTCTCCGGCAGTGTTTAATTCCCTTTACTTGCTCCAAATTCCGACAATGGTTTTGTTCCGTGTCTGACAACATATCCCCCTTCTGCGTTTTGGGTGTTTGTGAGCACGTATTTCATATGCTCATCCAGAGACACCTTTTCAAGCTCTGTATTGCTAATGCCAAGAAATCTCAATGGAATAACACTCCTGTCCATGCCTTCACCCTTGCTCTCGTTACTTGCGATGTTTGTGTCTGTCATTCTCCTGTTAAGTCCTGCATCTAACTTAGCTTTTCTCATACAAACCTGCCTTATTGAAAAGATCAAGCTCATGCAACTCAAGAGCTAACTGAAGTTAGGATTTGAGAGAGTAAAGAGCAATACCAAAACTAGGAAAATACAAGGGAGAACTACTACTTTATATATGTATGGGTATCATGAACAGACCGTGCTTTAGGGCTGGCGTAGAGGGTGCTAGAATGATTATGTAAGAGTTTTGGAATCTTCTATGATGTATGGTGATGTAGGATCACATTATAGTCTGGACCAGGAATTGAGGTTACATAGTTAGCTATTGTGTAAGCATTTCATGGGAATGTCCGTTAGCTAAGGGTGAGTGACTCTGTGGGTATAAGGTTTAAGTAAGGAAAAAGAGAGAAGACTAAGGGAAAATTGTTTCATTACCCCCTTTTTAGCTGTTGAAGTCCCTTTCGACAATAATGCCAGTGATTTGTGGGTTGTTGTGCGGCGGGGAAATTTCGAACAGTTGATTGGGGAGTTTATTGAGGGACACAGCATAGGAGCGGAAGGAGGGGTCATTGAAGAGGGTCATACAAGAAATGCAGGTTGGACAGTTGCACAATTCTGTGAGGGTGCGAACTGTTGTCAGATTAGCAGTTTGGAATTTCTTGATGAGTTTCGAGGTGTTTTTCACGTTGGTTTTGGACTCCCAAGTCTGCTCTTCATGTGGGTACCCTTTCCAGTGTATGAGGTATTCTGTTTTTCCTCTTCGTTTCCGCGAGTCTACTATGTCCTGGACTTTGTGTTCTTTGTCTTGTTGGATGATGACTGGTGGTGGTGGTCAGAGTTTGGCTTGGGATGGTGCCGAGCCAGTTTGGTAGGGGGTAAGTAGTGATTCATGGAAAACAGAGTGTATACCACACCACATTTTTGAAAGCTTGAGTTTGTAGGAGGCTTCTCCTACTTTCTGCTTGACCTTGAAAGGGCCGTGTCGTTTATCGTCAAACTTCTTTGTAGATCTATCTGTGCAGATTTTGGTTCTTTTGAAAAGGACTTGTTGACCTTTGGAGAAGTTCATTGCTGGTGAAGCGTGTTTGTTGTGACTTCACTTCATTGCCTGGGCCGTTTTCTCTAATGCGTTTTTGGTGCTCTCATGATGAGTCTTCATCTGGTCAGCAAAGGTAATTGCCGACTTGTTTCGGACCTCTACTTGTTTGTTGGAGATCAACGGTTGTTGTCCATAATTGAGTAGGAAAGGAGAGACACCAGTAGCACTGGTGCTCTGCAAGTTGTGGGTGAACTCAGTGAGGGGGAGCCATTCGGCCCAATCAGTTTGCCAATGGTTAACATAGATGCATAAGTATTTTTTGACCTCCCTATTTACTCGTTCCATTTGGCCATCCGTTTGAGGGCGATACACGGTGGATGGATTAGCCTGAATGTCAAGGAGAGAGTAGAGGTCATGCATGAACATGGACATGAATTGTGTTCCTTAATCTGATATCACTTTGCAGGGTACTCCATGGAGCTTGAACACCTGGTCATGGAAGATGGTTGCAACTCCTTGGGAGGTGATGGTGTCCATTACCAGGTGAGGTGAATTATTTTTGAGAAAATGGTCAATGGAAATGATTTCCCATGGCAAGGAGGGAATCTCATTGGGGTGGAGTGGGGTGTGGAGTGAAGTGGTTTTGGCTTTGACCTTTTGGCAAGTGTCACAGCCTTTTACATATCCTTTGACATCTTTGCGAAGAGTTGGCCAATAGTGTTCACTCATGATGAGGTCATGCATTTGCTTGATACTGGGATGTCCTGCAATCAGATGGTCATGGTTGGTGATAATTATGTTTTCACAAAGTTTTTTGTCATTGGGGATGTAGGTGAGCTTTTTCCACTTTACGAGGCCGTTTTCTCGTGTCCAGGGGGATCCTTCTTTGGCAAGTCCTTCTTTAGTGAACGTCTCAAGTTTGTATTGTAGCTTGGTGATTCTCGAGAGGATGTTGTCTGAGGTGACTGCATTGATGGGTTTTGGTGAAAAAAAGGTGTTTGGGAGAAGTGTTTATTGTGTGTTGTTGTGTTCCACCCCCTTTTCAAAGTCTAGCCTCCGGAACAGAGGATCGGCTGGGTTTGTTTTGCCTGAGCGGTGAGTGATAGTCAGTAAATACTTCTGAATTATCTGCTGCCACCGGGCTTGGTGGTGGGATAGATCCTGAGGGTGGCAGAAGAACTCAAGATTTTTGTGGTCCGTAAATATCTTGGTAGGGTGTGCAGCATCAAGGAGATATTGTCACCACTCATTGAGAGTGAAGATGATTGCGAGCATCTTGAGGTTGGCTGCATGGTAGCTTCACATTCAAGGACCAGGATATAAAGGTGATGGGGTGCCAAACTCCATTGTGTTTTTGGGAGAGGATGGTGCCCATGCCGATGCCTGAACCGTCAGTTTTGACTCGGTAGAGGTCGTTGTCGGTGGGCATGGCTAGTTCCGGGGCTGACAAGATGGTGAGCTTGAGTTGCTCAAAGACCTTTTGACAATTGTCTGTCCAGACAAAATCCTTTTTTACCAATGTGAGTGCGTTGAGTGGGCATGTGATCATGGCGAAGTTCTTGACGAAACATTGGTAGAAGTTGAGGAATCTGAGGAAACCTCTTAGCGTCTTCTTGGACATTGGAACAGGCCAATCAGCTATAGCTGCAACCTTTTTGTGATCCATCTTTACCTTGTCTTGTGCAACAATAAGTCTAAGGAATTTGGTTTCTTGTACTTCAAAGTCACATTTGTCATGGTGTAGGTAGAGATGGGCATCTCGCAGGATTTGTAGCACCTCTCATACTACTTTTCAGTACCCCTCTATTGTCTTTGTGAATATCATGATGTCATCTATGTAGACTACCACTACGCCCCAGTCCACTAGTTCACAAAACAGCATGTTCATCATTGTTTTAAATGTCGCTGGTGAATTCGTTAGACTGAAGAACATCATAAGGGGTTTGAAGAGCCTGTAGTTTGCTCGGAAGGCTGCCTTCCATTCGTCTCCTTCTATCATCTGTACATTGTTGTATCCCCATTGAACATTGAACTTGGTGTAATATTTGGCGGCTTTTAGCTTGTCCACCAGTTTGCTGATGAGAGGGAGAAGGTATCAGTTTTGATGGGTGACCACATTAAGTTTGCGGTAGCCTTGTACAGAGCAGAGTCGTCCATCCTTCTTTTGGATAAAGAAGAAGGCAGATGTAAAGGGGGATTTAGAAGGGCGGATGCATCCTGATTTGAGATTCTCCTCAAGGAAATCATCTAGCTCATTTTGTTCTCCCAGATTGAGAGGGTATACCTTGCAGTCTACCTCATGATTTCCAGGGAGTAATTTGATCGCATGGTCCCAAGGGCATCTTGGGGGTAGCACGTCAAAGCTTTCTTTGGCAAATATATCTTTGAATTCATGGACGTACTTGGAAGTGGCTTCCTTGAAGGTCTTTTTTTTCTTTTGAGTGTAGTCTTTGATGGCTACTTCCGTGGCGACATTTCATATGTACTCATCCATGTCAACTCAAAAGAGACGGTCTGCTTGTGAAGGAGCAAAGTCTTCGCTTTGTTCATTGTCTTCCTCATCTACTAAGGTGACTCTGTGGACATTCTCATAGTAGAATGAGATCTGTCCTGATCTCCAGTCAATGGCTGGATTATGTGTCTTCAGCCAGTCGTGTCCAAGGAAGATTGTATTGGGTCCTAGGTTAGTTACAGCTAGGGTGATTTGTTCCTTGTGGTCTTGAACCTGGAGTTTGACAATGTCGAACTTTTTTATCTTGCCTCCAGCATTGGTGGTGCCGTTGGTGTTGTACACAGTGAGTGCATGTGGGAGAGAGTGGGTTGGTACCCCCTTTTCAGCCACAAAGTCCTCGTGGATGGAAGAACTTGTACAGCCTGAGTCAATGAGGGCTTTCACCTCGGCTTTGTTTCCATTAGCCAGGGTGAGTCGTACTAGAACTTCAAGGGAGTTCCTTTTTGGCAGGCAGGGAGATGCTTTTTGGAATCTGGGGGCATGTTGTAGTTCATGTAACACCCAGTAGGCATTGTCCACTGTCATCCTTTGGAGATCCTGGATAAGGTCCCGAGACACTTTGATTGTTCTAGTGTCGTGGATGAAAGATTTCAGGTGTTTGATGCTGCATTCAATATGAGTGTTTTCCACCTGAGCTTTCATCCAATGCACAGACCAAGGGTCTAGTGTATTCAACCATGAACAACAGGACATCTCTTCCTTTCATTGGGGTTCCTTGGATTTTGTTTGCGGTATGGTGTGGCAGTCATTCGGTCTGTCATCCTTTTTTGTAGACGGATCGAAGATTACCTTTTTCTTGTTGGTAGGGCGCGGTATGATGGTTATTTTTACCTCTGGTATGGGGAGATTTACCAAAGGCTCATCTTGTTCAGTCTCATCACTACTAAGGACTAAGAATCAATTTGATAGCAATGACTTAGGTGTTGGTATAGAAAAGCAACTAATATCTACTGTACGAGGAGAAAAGACAAGTCCAAGGCTACATCAGAGGTGTACAGTACGGTAGGTTCTTCTTTTTCAGCGTCCATCATCATGGCACGTAAGTTTGTGAACATTTCCGGGTGTATCTCCTGCCCATTGATTGCAATGCTTCTCGCCTGTCTGGGGTGAGGGCGAGGGGTGGTCTGCACAGGGCCAAGGCTTGCTGCATTTGCAGCAGATTCCTGCTGTGCATGCTTTGTCAAGCTCCATAGAAGCACCTTGTCCACTAAACATTCCAGCAGCATTTGGGTGAGGTCAAGCTGCAGGAGTGGCTGCAGCTGGTGGGGGTCCGGTGGGGGCATTGTATGTGGGACAGGAATGAGGCATGAATCAGGGAGCGTAGGTGGGACCGGTTGCATACATGGTCTTCTTCCTCCTGGCTATCTCCCAAAGCACCTCTGCTGCTTGAACAAGTGCTGTCTCCCATTCCATAATATTGGTGGAATCAATCATCTCTGGTCAGCTCCTCTCTATGTACTCCATGATATCGGAGTGTACTGTCAGGTAGATTTGGCTCATGAGGACTCACTCATTTGCTCCTACAGTGAACTTGGCCTCCTCTGCAAGTTGGTGAACTCAAATGAAATAGTCTTCAACTGTGTCCTTGCCCTGCTTTAACTCGAAGAGTTTCTTTTGAGCGTTGTGTACCAGGCTAGCTGGTTGGAACACCTTCTTCAGTTTCTCTTCGAAAGTACCATAGGTCATGTTGTTTACCACATTGAGCTCCATCATGAGGTCTGCAAAGCGTCCGGCTGCATTCGCTCCTCAGAGGTAGGACAGCACAATGAGAATTTTCTAGTAGTTGTAGGGCATGGTTTCAAAGCTCTGGAGATAAAGTTTCATGGTGTGCCACCATGATATGAAGCAATCCTTGTTGCCATCATAATGCTCCAGCTTGGATGCAAGGGACTTGCCCAGATGGGGTGAGGGACCAGGAAATCCTCGAGCGGATGCTCTAGGAGATCCGGGTAAGCCTAAGGGCAACATTGGAGGTTGTGGAAGAGGATGACATGGGGATGGTTGCTGAATGGGGACTGTTACAAATCCATTTCTTAACATATTCTTTTTCACATCACGTGATCTTGTGAAACGTCACATAACTGATCATGTGACTATTTACTCTTTCTCATCACATAACATGGCCTAGACCATGACATCATAACACATGTATTTAATCACTACTCATTCATTTCACTTATTTAATTACCGTCTAGTCTAGACAATGGTCTAGAACTATGAGGTCATCATAATATCATACCCTATACCCAACACACAGACCATATGTACACATGTTCAAACAATAGTCAGTAGTATATATACCTGAATGTCAACACCCCAAGAACTCCAGTCAAGTTCTTGTTGGGTTTTCCTCATCAATCCTCTTGTCTCTATTAAGCAAGGCTAGTGTTTGTGTGACCGCGTCCTTTGTTAGAATTTGGGTCAGCAACATTAGAACTTGACCATCGAACTCCCTCACACATTACTCCAGAACATTATACGCGGCCCCTAGCATTAAAGGGATATAGCCAGACTCCAGGCTTAAGGAGACAAACCTTTATCTTTTACTTACCACTTGGCACTTTTCTTTTTATATATACCCGAGCACTATGTGAGGCACATTTTCTTTACATACACATTTGATCTTGGATGCAAGAGCAGTATTGTGCCCGTCCTCGATATGAATTACCTATGATACAATACAAGGATACATCAGGAAGGCTATTGGCCCGAGTATCACCAGTTTTGGCAACACTCATAACAACAGTTACTGAGTGGGCCGGTATATAAACTACTACACATATGTGGACTTTGAGTTACACAAAGAACTAGAACTCTACCATGACTACGAAGAAGAGGTCATACGAGACGAATCCGTCGACCCAAACGATATCATTCCCCTTCCTCATGTGGAAGTAAAACAAGAAGAACAGGACAACGCTTACATCCTCCAAGATATA
>JBBPRH010000459.1:0-18123 GCA_038092915.1 Boletus pseudopeckii | reverse complement strand
TGCATTTTGTTCGGTCCCCCCCGTCCTCCCCCCCCTTCGTCCCGTCACCCCCCCCCCCCCCAAGGCATCCCATGCAGACTCGCCCAATTCTTCACCGCCATTGATGATGCGTAAATCTGTACGTCTGGTACACACACATCTCGACCCCCACCGCTCATACCCGCTCTTAGCAAAAACCAAAATTTCAGGCTTGAAACGCCACCTAGACACCCCGCTCTCCACCTCGTTGCTGGGTTGGATTCATTTGTAGACCTAGTATTACCGCGGCACCCCCCCCTCGTTTGCATTTTCTTCTCTCTCTCTCTCCACAACCCCGCATCATACTCGAGCATCGCATTACATAGACACATTTGCATACCTAGCTATATTCATACCATGGCATCTCTCCTTTATCTCTCTCTCTCGTCTTTGGGTCCGTCCGATGCCTAGTGCGTCCATGACCGTTGGTTGGTTTTGTATCTAGCTCCGGTTTTAGTCGTAGATTATAATGCCGACATTCTTTCCCTCTTTTTCGTTTTGGCAACAAGGAACCCGTACCTGTGCTATGCCGAGAGACTGAGCCAAGTGTGTCATCCGGGAACGTTGTGGGCCAATCATAAAAAACCCTTTTTTCCGGGAAAAGAGGTCAGCGGTGTCGTCGCACCGCGTGCCGCTTGTCAATTATTGTAATATTGCAATTCAATGATCGGTGCGACGTGCGCACATACAAGGGTCAAGTCGAACGCGTTTCAAACCCGACTTGGGTGTCAGGGTCATGTATACGCTTTGTTCCTTTTCAACGAGTTGAGAACGTCGTCCGACGTCCGTTCGAGGTGTCCTGTGCGACGTGCGCATCGGACCCAGGTGAACGTGACCTGGCTACTCTGAAACGTACACACACACACGTATTGACGAGATCGATCCAAGTTGCTAGATATCATATCATATCATCAAAGAGCGGTCCAGGTGTAACTTGACTTGTGGGGTCGGGATCGGGCACCCGGCGGATCATCCAATAATTTGATCTGTTCGTTCATTATTGATTGATATATGGAGGCGTTGCGCAGTCGTTGGTCCGATATCATAATAGCTGACCGAGTCGGAATGTATCTTTTTATCGTCTCTCATTGTGTACTGGGGTGTAAGGGTCTTGGCCTCAAAACGTGTCGCCACCCGATCCGTGTGGCGCGGAGGAGGAAAGTCATGTGTATCATGTAGCGGTGCGTGTACGAGGGTGAAGCACCGTCGACTGACGTTTCACACTCGTAGGCTGCAGGGCCATTCATGTCGACGCCACTGCCACTGCCGCAGCTGGTTGCTGGCGTATCGATATATGGTTGCTGGAGAATGCTACGTTCCCCGCACGCGTTCGGTCGTATTTCAAGCTCAGGGCCCTTCGCACGACCATGACTATCAGAGCGGGTGTGTGAGTACCCTGATGCGTTCGTGCGTCCCTGAGGGGCCCTTCAAGTTTACCTTCAAGGGTAACTTGTAGTATGTAACGCATCCCCTCGAAAAAAATGCACGCGTGCTATAAAAAAAAAAAAAAAAAAAGGGAGGCGCGTCAACGAAATGTGATACGACCAACGCACTGTCTATCAAGCCTCTCGATGGGCGTGCAACGGCACCGTGGCGGACGCTGCCACGTTGACAAGACTTCCTTGACGGAATAGTGGTGGATGGCGGTCAATTGGTTGGTGGATGGATCTTTCCGAGCCAGCCAATCGGCGCGTAACGTCATCGACAACGCTTTCGCACCGACCCGAGATCCCCGCATCCGGATTCATATACATACCTCGCACCGAGGTTGGATGTGAGAAATTGAACGCACCACGATAGCGATAAGCACCAGGCGTCACGGCGCGGGCCTTTTTTTTTTCTCTTTCGCCACGATTGATGTTTCCTTGCTCTACTTTGTTCGACATGATGCCGCCATCTCTGACAGGCCTCCGGTTACTTGTTGGTTCTCACCCCGCATGTTGCCCTGGCAGCGGGCCCCTCGCTCGTCCAAGCGTGTGCTGTGAATCGCTTCACGACCGGGAAACGTGCCCCATCTATGTACTGTATGGGAGAAGGCTCGATTTAGATTCGCTGAGAGTATGATGGCGCGGATCTATAGGGGCGTGTATCTATCGTTTTTTCTTTCTTTCCACCGGCCACCGCTTGACAGACATCGTCATCAGAGACGGGCATTGTGTGATCTGTGGCAAAAGACGCGCACTGACACGATAAATAAAGGCCACACTGGGATTATCAACCCCTCGTTCATGATCTGCAATTGGTTGGTCACGACAGGTCCTCGAATCGCCGTCATTGCAAGTGTCCGGCTCGCACACTCGCAAGGTCTCACCAACCTATATCAATAAATATCAACGTCGAAACTACTCATCACGGGAATCATGTACATACATACATGCATCGCACCCGCACGGGCCGCATCAGTGGGAGGACACTGCTGCAGTAGTACCGTCACTTGGTCCGAGGTTTCACCGTCTACTCTCACGTTTCGATATCAAGCTCGTCAGTCAGTCAGGCACGCCCCGCGTTTGGGCTTACCACTACGCATCACGCCAACTTGGATTGTGGGTGCACTGATGGCAGTACAGCAAGCAGGGAAAAAAAAAAAAAGGGTCTGGACGCATCGGCAATCGCTCAGACTAGCACCTGATCACCCACCAGGCAGAAACCCCTCATTTCCTTATTTGCTAGCCGCGTCCTCCAATCACAGCGCTCGAATGGCCTGCGCACGTATAGTCGTCAAGCGATGTCTCTCGGAGGGGATCACGCCCCCCCCCCCTTTTTTTTTTCTCGGTTACGCGATGCCCAGGGGTGCTTTATCCCTCCGACTCGGTGCACGATTATAATAATAATGGACGCTAGATCTCGGGCCTTGGGTCGAGGGTACCCCGGCAAGGTATTCAATTCAAAGCCACACCAGATAGAAAGGTCCCGCACCAACGCACCGCCGCGGAGCACCCTCAAACATGGGGACACGTGGGCCCTAGTAAGCGGACCTGTCAAGTGTCTTTGACTCGGGGACGAGAGTCCAGAACGGCGAGGGTCATGCATCATGATCATACGGTATACCCGCTGGCGAGGTTCTTTTTTTTTTTCCCTTTTGGATGCGCGTCAGTGACGAGTCCTGAGGTGTATGTGCGTTTGGCTTGACTCGGAGCCTTGAGGTCATTGACGATGCGGTTGGGTTTATGGAGAGATCTGTCGCGACTCCAGGATGGTCTGGACACACACGGACACGGGACACGGTCGACTTTGGGCCATCCACACACCTCTCCCATTCGTTCGCTTCGTCCACATATAGGGGGTGAGGCTTAGCGCGCTTCCGTTTCAGAGTCTACGCGTCAGACGCCCATCTGCGTCGTGCCAATGAACGGGCGCTCTTACTCGTATGCGAATGCCACGCGATGGCAGAGAGCTTCGGGTATGTCCGAGCTTCTACCCCGTCAGACTCGATCTGACAGTTCCCCGACGCACGCACGTTTCAGCACGAGTACGTCACTCACCAAAAAAAAAAAAAAAAAAAAAAAAAAGTGGGGGAGGGAGGAGGGAACGAAAGAAGGGAACGGTGGCAAAAAGGTTAAACTGGACGCGCTTCTTTTGTCCCCTACGTGAAGACGTGTGTTTGGGCCTTTGGCCCCCGAAAAAGTTCTTGTCGCGGTCGCCTGGATATGGATATGGTAGGTGCTTGTGGGTCTTTGGATCCCCTTCTGATGGAAGAAATGACGGTGTCACGAACTTGAAGACGCAGATGGCCGGATGGTATCTGATATCTCCCGACACGGACACGGGCAACGGACACGTTCGTTCGCCGTTCGGGCAACACATCCGCACACGTTTTACACACCACGCGCCCCGGCGCAGATCACTCCTAATCTCTTTAAAAAAAAATTCCCCAGTGGGGATAGATCGGTTCCTCGTCGCCGCGGGGGTGGGGATTCGTACTTGATTCTGAGGCGGTGGGGTATGAACTTCGATGGCTGAATGCGGGCGCTGGGCACCGAGAGACGGGAAACGGTGACGAGTGAAAAAAAGCTTATCGTTTTCCCCGTTTCTAGATTGTGTGTCGTTGGGGTCGGGCACCGTCGTGAACGGTCTTCGGGGCCGTTGGGTACGTCGTACGCGGTACGAGGCGCCTTTAAAACGTTCTTCCATTTTTATAGTGACGTTTGTGGGCGCGTTACGTTTCTTTCAGGTGAAGATGTCGAGGGAGGGAACGAGCAAGATGGATCGTGTTGAAGCCCGAGGTGTATTGAGAGTTGGGTAGGTGGATACGTTGTTCCGATCGAGGTGCCAGTGTTTGTTTTTCTTAGCAGGTCCACCAGGTTACCGAAAGGCGTTTTCAGACGCCGTGCGATCCGAGGCCGTAGGTCGTCATCAATATTAATGGGAACTGCTTGCTGATTCTCATCCCCCCTATGCCCCAAAGGTGGTCAACACTTCCACATTTCAGGTTGCCCCTGACGTATGCATCCCTTGGACAAGTCTCTAAATCTGCAGCCGGGTCGGGCCTCGGAAACGAACAGCTACATATTGTGGTATCGACTGACCCAACCAGTCCGATTCGAGATGTCATGTTCAAACTATGTATCTGGTTGCGACGTACGATTACTCGATTCCGTCTCCTCCACCCCTACTACTGCACCCTCGGATCGATATCATACCCTAGCCCTCTCGAGACAGTGTGTGTGCTATACCGGACAATAAAAAGGCTTGATTCTCGACTTTCTCGTGGGTATAGGATGTTGCAGCACATCACCGTCGCAGCGCTCTCAGACGCTACCCACAATCCATCCACCACACTCCACGTCATGGTCAACAGCCTGGACAGACTCGTCGATGACATTCTGATTCAAATCCTACAGGCCTTGTCTGTACATGCCGTGCTCTCTCTACGCAAGGTGAGCCCTACCCTTGTCGAAAAAAACGAACACGAGCGCGCTCAACGTGGAGACGAGACGTCGCGGCGATACTATCTACTCACTAAACTCCGCTGCGTCTGGCATGCCCGATTTTGCGCCGACGTTTTGGCGCGCAACTTGCCCCTACCCGGTCCCGCATGTCCACTCTCCCTGCTTTCCGCGACGGAGCTCGAACGACGTACTTTGCGAGCGCTTTACCTGCACCACGCGTGGCCACGTTTGTCTGCGAACGTGCTCGTGTCCAAGCACCACCACGGCGCCGGTGCGCGCGTGGACCAAGTCGTGTTTATTCCGGGCGGGACGGAATTATTGACCGTGCAGGGCGACACGGTGGTACATTGGCTCATCGTCAGTTGGCCTGGCTTCGCTCAGGGACTGAAGCACGTCGGTGAATGGACACCGTTTGAAGGGGTGCCGTGTCGCGTCGTCAAGGATGGGGATGTGCCCGGTGTGATTGCTATCGGGCCGAGAGATTCGTCGGGGTGATTCATATTTTTGATTGATTTTTTCATGTTTTCGATAGGAAGGGATTGACTGACTGTGTATGTTAGATCTCATCGGTTCGCCAAGGTACTCTCGACGAGTTTGAAGGCGCCGTTCGTGACGCTGTGTGATTATGCACGCGTGCCGGGGGTCGTGGCAGGTGTTTGGAGACATTTGTTGTTGTTGGATACGACACGGGAGCTTGGGGGAGGTGGTCTGGAGCTTCTTGATTGGCGTGCACAGACGACTGGGACGGTGCTTCTGCCGCGTCTTCCCGATCTGGTGAGTGCCGCCTGCCCACCGCCGCGTCTCGTCACCTGAACGCGCTTTCATCTAGTTTGGCAGCTTTCTTGACTTTGTGGTGTTTGCTGGCCATCTTCTGGTCGTATGGGAACAGTGCGTGAGCGTTTTCCCCGTCCCTCGTGTTCCGGCGGATGGTCGGGTGGTCCTGGAACATAAACGGGTGTTTGTGTTTCAAGAGGCGATCAGTCGACCGGTTGGATTTACGACGTGCGTTGCGCGCCGCGTCGTACCGCCGCGCCTTGACCAAGACGCAGATTGGGACGTGGACTGGGATTGGGATGGACAGCGCAAACGATACCCATCGTCGGCGCTGGGTGTGTCACCCACGTTGACGATCGCGGCGCGGTCGAGAAAGCGGGCGGAGAGCGTGTTGATGGTGATGTTGGTACCGCTCGTGGACGAGGAGGATCGCGAAGCGGGGATGATCGCCGACACAAGCACGTTTCCCTATCGTTTGACGTATCTTCCCCCCCACGTGCCATTGACATGGCGATCGGGAAACCAGGGAGGAGGCGTAGGCGATTCGGTACCGCAACGCGCGTGTACGACGCTCTGTCTCGGCTCGTCTGGACGCGGGGTGTTCGTCGTTGGTCGGGAACTGCGTCTTGTGAGTCCTGGGTTGCTGATTTTGCCGCCGTACGAGATGGAGTTTGGACCGGTGTTTGAGATGGGGGAGGCGTTGTACCGCGTGGATCGACATCGGCAGGGGGATCTCGATCGGACGAACTTGGACGAGGAGACGGGTGGGGATAGGCATGTGTGGGGTGGTGCGGAAGAAGAGAGCGGGAGCGGAGACAAGGTGGATTTTGACGAGGGTATGGGACGTTTCGTCGTGGCAAAGGAACGTGGGGGGTTTGAAGTCGTACAGTTGGATTAGAGGGATGTGCCAGTGCGAGCCGTTTCGAAGGAGGGGGTTGCTCGGGGAGATGATGCGACATAGCAAAGGCTTATTGGGGGTGAGATCTAAACGTTAAACACCAGATCTGTCCCGGCGTTACTTGCGATGCGATGATTACGAATTTGTCAAGCGCGGCTACTCACCATCCATTTTTAAAAACATAGAATGCAAGATCTCAAAGAACGCTCCAGACTGGCTGATGGCAATTCTGGGGGGTTCTGTCAAGCGATCCATGATGGAATGATGGACGTTCCAGATGTGGGATTGGTCAGACCTGGGCCATCATAGGCTGCTCGATGATCCATTTCTGTTGTTCGTCTTGGCGTGGGCGCTATGAAATAGTGGTCGAGGCATGTGACCCCATTCACGAAAAAAATGAACGGCGACTCATCAGAACATCGAGTGAGTCCATGTTTATACAGGTCCGAAATCTGGTTGTCAGGGCAAGATGGCCGAGCGGTCTAAGGCGCTGGAATCAGGTTGGATGATATACCTATCCAGTCCGAAAGGGCACGAGTTCGAATCTCGTTCTTGTCACATTGTTTTTGTCGACCTTTTTTTTTTTTTTTGGTTGCTGGTGGTTACGAAGCTGGAGCGAGTCGCATCTGGACTCTGGAGATGAAAGGCATTGCAGGTTCGAATCAGAAACAATATTCTCATGCCGAGTGTACGTTCACTGACCGGGGTTAATCTTTCCATTCAGAGACACACCTTCGCACGTCAAGGTGCTGAGAAGAGATACTTGCAAGTTGCAGGCCATCAGGAGGTTTGAACTGTAATCTTTGCAGTACCGCTGCTTTGTCTTGGTTATATATCTTACCTCGCATATCGCAGCACTACCCGCGCCTTCATTGTTGGTCGTCTAAGCTGTCTGATAAATGTCAGAAACGTGCGTCTCATGCGTTAGTCGAGCTGTTCATGATACAGATGCCTTTCCCATAGGTCGTCACGAGTCGAAACACGCTTATCGGGGGCGAGTGCGATCTCACACGCTTTCGC
The DNA here is from genome assembly GCA_038092915.1 of Boletus pseudopeckii. NCBI lineage: Eukaryota > Fungi > Basidiomycota > Agaricomycetes > Boletales > Boletaceae > Boletus > Boletus pseudopeckii. The sequence continues at coordinate 10,524 of JBBPRH010000459.1, read as the reverse complement.
GGTTGAGCGTTGAATGCCGAGCTCGTTCTGTTAGTAATATCAGCCTCGGATTGTGCAGTCCGACGTCGGAGAGAGAGCTGTGGATGAGTAGTACCTGTGGCAATCCAGGAGAGAGGTCATGCGGTCATGTCAGTGGCGGCGCCACGATTCGCTCGCCCGCTCATTGTCTCACGGTATATGTGGGAAGCTGCCAGACCAACAACGACGCGTCGCGTCCACTCAGTCCGTGCAATTTGTTCTCCACCTTTAATTCATCCCGGCTCTTATGAGACCTGCTTCTTTACAAGGCACAGACGACCACGGCTTTCTCTACTCGAATATGGCGTATTTATTGTTCCGGATTATGGGGCGTTTCTTTCCTTATCTTTGCGTAGGCTGTAGGTCGCTCAAACGTCACTGATAAGCTCCAAGCTGGAAAAGTCTCACCTATATAACCCCAGCGCCGTAACCCGTTTCAAGCCCTTGCTATCTCAGGTTGAACACGTCCAGAACCCTTTTATCTGCCTAGCATGTCTGAGAGTCAAGTACTTCCGCAAGGCGCAGGATATGGCGTCGGTACGTATCGCATTTACTCCTTGTATCACACAACCACGAACTGAACGCGTACCGCCAGTGGTTGGTGAGCATAGACACTCGGATGAACAACTGACAATGGACTCACGTACCTTTTAATCGAGGGATTGGGTTGTTCTTCAGTGTTTTCATGGTCGGCCTGACCGCCGTTCAGGCGAGATATACTGGGGTTTCACCTCGGAACTCAGAGGAGTTTACCTCTGCTTCACGCTCAATCAAGCCAGGTCTCATCGCAGCTGGTATCGTTTCTGCTTGGACCTGGGCCGCCACGCTGGTAAGTACCATGCAGTGGTTTTCCAAGTTGAAATTGAGTTGAACTCCTCGTCAGCTGCAATCGAGTGCAGTTGCTTATAGATACGGTATATCTGGGCCGTGGTGGTACGCCGCAGGCGCGACGGTACAGGTCCTCTTGTTTGCCCAGTTGGCCGCAAAGCTCAAGTTAAATGCACCGTACGCCCACACGTGGTTGGAGATCGTCGCTACGCGGTGGGGGAGACTCGCTCACTTGGTTTTCATGGTCTTTGGGTTAGCCACCAACATTATCGTATCCTCTATGCTCGTCCTTGGCGGATCGGCGACAGTGACCAGTCTGACTGGCATGAACACCATCGCCGCATGTTTCCTAATCCCTTTTGGAGTCGCAATCTATGTCGTGGTTGGTGGCATGCGGTCTACGTTGCTTTGCGACTAGTGCGTATTTTGACGACGTGGTTTATCGTCCCTCATTCACTTCCAACTCTAGTACCCACACATCCGTTCTCTTTGCCATCATCTTTACATTCATATTCACAGTCTACGCAACTTCAGGCTACATTGGTTCGATCAGTAAAATGCACCAGCTTCTCTCGGAGGCTACACAAGTCATGCCAGTTTCTGGAAATGCCCAAGGATCCTACCTCACACTCCGTTCCTTGAACGGGCTGATATTCGGCATCATCAACCTCATCGGAAACTTTGCCACCGTGTTTCAGGACCAAGCGTATTGGCAACGTGCCATTGCCAGTCGACCGGGCACGACCGTCAAGGCGTACTTGATTGGAGGGCTGGCCTGGTTTGCAGTTCCGTTTGCGTTCTCCACGACGCTTGGCTTGGCTGCTGTAGCGCTGAGTGCTGTTCCTGCATCTTCATCGCCGACTCAAGATCCCACTGCGAGCGGCTTTGTACCTTTGCTTCAGCCTCTGACGCAAAGCGATATCTCGGCAGGATTACCTGCCTCCTTCGCCGCCGCGACACTCCTGGGCCAAGGTGGTGCGGCAGCATTGCTGGTCGTATTGTTCTTGGCTGTGACGAGTGCGACGAGCGCCGAGTTGATCGCGGTCTCGTCGATTTTGACATATGATGTCTATGTGGTAAGATCGTTTTGTGCGTGACATATGCAAAGGATTTGATCCGCGTGCAACAGAGGTACATCAATCCTCGAGCTACAGAGCAGCAAGTTTTGAAAATGAGTCACGCCGGCGTATGTATTCTCCTCTCTAGGGTTATCGCATCCCTTTAGTGACACTCCTATAGGTCGTCATCTTTGCCCTTGTAATGGGCATCGCCGGCACCATCTTCTATTATATTGGGGTGTCCATGGGTTGGCTCTACGTACGTCGGAACTGTGCTTGTGTAGCAAGTTGGATCTCTGGATTGATTTTTGGCGTTGTGGACTAGACCTTTATGGGTGTTATTCTCGGTTCAGGCGTCGTTCCCATTGCGCTTTGCATCACGTGGAGCAAAGCCAATCGTTTGGGATGCATCGGAGGCTCAGTAATCGGATTTGCCGTTGGCGTTGCTGTCTGGCTCGGTGTCACCTCTAGGCTGAATGAAGGTGTCATCAACGTAGATGTAAGTTATTGTTATTTCGTTTTCGTGCAAACCCTCGGCTCACGTTGCATTGCTCTTCTATTAGACAAGCGGAGGTGCGAACAAGATTATGAGCCAACGGGGTGCATTTCATACTGATATTCCCGAACAGGTAACTACGAGATGCTTAGTGGAAACCTTGCATCCATTGCAATAGGCGGCATCATCGCTGTATTCGTATCTCTGATTGTATGTCAATCTTCAATTCATCGAGTGTGTAGGGGATATTGACCTCTTGAACCACTCGCAGTGGCCGGATAATTACGACTTTGCTGAGACTCGGGCAATCAACTTGCCAGTTGTGAGGAAGACGACCGTTCATTACGTTCAAGATGTGGAAGCGGAGAAGAAGGACGCACCAGTATCAGTCACGTCCGCCTCAGACGAAGCTGAGCTCGACAATGAACTCAATCCCGCGGGCCTCAAGAAGGCGTTCAGATTTGCTGTGTGGTCGTCCGTGATCATGGTACGGTTCTCCCGAGACTTTGGATGGTGTGTTTCTGATCAAAGGTCGTATCTCCCTTTTGCAGACGTTGGTATTCATGATCATTATCCCTCTCCCTCTGTTTGGTGCATCTACTGTGTATAGTGTGGCTGGTTTCTCTGCCTGGGTTGTGATCGCTATCCTCTGGGCGTTCTGCTCGGCGTTTGCGGTTGTGCTATACCCTCTGTGGGAGAGTAGAGCTGCTTTGATGTTGATTATAAGGGGAATGGTCAAGGTGAGCACCCATTTTCGTGGTGTTATCAACGCTCATTGTTGCCTCTAGGATGCTTATTCCCCTGGGTCGGGCGCATATGTCCCGCCTTCCACCACAAACACGGCTACTGCTTGACATTTAGCGGATGGCATAAACCACCGATAGGTCATATGTAGTGTAATCAATGAAATAGTTTACTACTTGAGTTATTCTACCGTCGCCATGATCCCTCCGCCAGTAAAGGCGAAGGACCGGGGCAATTGCCTTTTCTGTCGTGTAATCAATATACCGCTGCGAGCCCGAACGCTGACGGTGACCACCACAACCGGTCCAAGGCAATGGCACAACTACCAGGCAGTCCAGAAGACCTCGGTCGCCAAACTTCCCTTCCTTGGACACCAGGCGAAGGCGGCGAGTCTCTCATGCAAGCTATCCAAGCCTTGGAAACCTACAAGAAGAAGGATCCCTCCAAAGGTCGGCCCTTGTTCACAGCTTCGATGGTTGATTCTCATAGTGTGTGTGGGGGACAGTGGTCGTGCGTTTCAAGGCCGTCGGTAATGCCCCGATCATGAAGCAAAACTTTTACAAGATCACGGCCGCAAACCGGTTTCAGGCCGTGATTCAGTTTTTGAGAAAGGAGTTGGGGTGGAAGGCAGGAGAGCCATTGGTATGTGACGGTTCTTCATTATCGATTACTTTCGGAGTGATGTGCATGCGCTGACGTCGTTTCGTTCCGAAAAGTTCACGTATATCAACTTGGCGTTCTCGCCTGCGCCGGACGATACGGTGTCGAACTTGTTCAAGGTAGGTGTATCGCTTGATCGATGTCGTGTTTGCTCGTTAAGACAAGGTCGTTTGAACAGTCGTTTGCGACGGACGGTCATCTCATCGTGAACTACAGGTCAGTCACGTCCAACCTCCCCCCCTCTTTCCTCACGCATCGCCATCTGACGGCGCGATGCACAGCACGACGGCGGCGTGGGGTTGAGTCCTCTCCCAGTGCCTTCACGTCCGCACCACGTGTGATAGCATCACCTTCCGCCCTGCAGCAACCATCTACGATACATCTCTGTCGTCCACCATCCATGTCGTTTTTTTTTTTCCACACAGGACCAGACGAAGGGGTACAACACACATATAATGAATGCTATACAGCGTATTTGCTCGGACGCCGTGACAACGGTTACAATCGGGACCTCGTGTATATAGGTCCACGCAACTCATACGCCCTATCACGATGCGGATTCGCGTTTGCTTTTTCGGTTTCGATCCAGTGCGAAGTGATTCTCGTGATGTTATCTTATATACACAGGTGTTCCAGGATAGTTATCTGAAAGGGAAGGCCTCTTGCTGGGAGAAGGTAGTTTCGTCCCCCGCCGATCGCGACACGATAATCTCCAGATTGGCTCCTCTTTCCCGCCACACCACATGGCCCAGCAGAGGGTGAACAGGTGGAATACCTAGATCTGCTGTCAAACAGCTCGCCTTTGGTAGGGCAATATCCCACCTGCAATGGTCGTAGGGTGGGTTGGACCGTGATCAAGATGCCCGGATTGTCTTTACGGTCTGATCTACGGTTGGGCGACCACATGGATGTCTTGGAAACCACCGATTAGTGACGTACACTTGAGAGAATGGCCCTTCCCAAAATGACATGGTGTTATTCTCCAAAGCCATGTACCGATAACGGATGCCGTCGTGGTGATCAGGTCAGCCAAGTCGGTTCGACCGGTTTGGCTCATGGGCTGGTTTCTTATATTGAGTCAGCCGGGCGGGGATGATCCCCGCCAGAAACGTTCCCGCTGAGTTATCGCCGTTTGTTTCCATCGAAGGGGTACACGCATGGTCCATTGGCCCGAGCTTGATGCCAAGTCGTCACCTTTCCTCGCCTGTTTGAACGAAAACTGGGGGCTATAGTATCTCCACCGAGAAGGGGAGGCGAAGCTGTCAGATGGATATTCGCGGCAGACATCACTGTGGATTGCGACCCATAGCTCTCCTCCTCGAAAAGCTCGCCTTGTGTTTTATATCCATATACAGGTTTTTCCGTTACAGAGCTTGTTCAAAATTGTCTCGATGGCTAGTGGCCTCAATACGATGCAATCCTTACCTATGATATACATTTTTTTGGGGGCAGGGCCACGATGACACCAATCGAAAGTAAATATAATATCAGAACGATGCACGATCAACATGGGGATTACGAACATATCTACTATCCAAGACCGTGGCGTCGACTTCCAAGCCCTGTCTGAATCACCTCCATGACCAAAACCGAGTCAGCGACCGTACGAGTTGCACCACTTGGTCGTGCCCAACTCGATATCGCTCTGTGTCGCTTTAGGAAACGAGTCGGTTTCCTCCGAGATATCCACATTGTCATCTCCATTGTCGTCCCCATAAAACAGCTGCATCACGCGGTAGCTCATGAACCCAAATGACACGAGGATGAAACATTCGACGCCAAGGGCCGTGCAAGTGGCAAGTTCTTTCGGAAAGAAAATCTGTATCGCGAGGGCCGCAGAGAAGAGTGTAATTCTAGAACCAACCTTGTGAGTAAACATAGTAGACGCGACCATGCATTAAAATGACGTACGACCACACGAGGCAGGCAACCGGAAGACTGTGCGTGATCGCAAGACGTGCCATTCCCCATCTCTTTCGGCTGAGTGTCTTCATGACTTCTGCCTGTCATGGCCAGCATGAGCAATACGAGCAGACATGATGTCTGCCATGCAAACATACCACAGGACTGGCATCCATAAGTCCTGGATCACTGTACACATTTGACAAGGCAAAGGAGAACACGATAGACCCAATCGTTGAAACCACTGAACAATAGATGGTGATTTCGATCGGACTTGCAGGCGAGCCTGCGGTGATAACACCGGGAACAGCCAGGAAGCTGATATTCACCGCAAGCATCACTGTGGACTGCGAGACATGAGATATTCCGCACGCAAAGCGAGAGTGGCTCACAAATATGGGATACCGGCCCAACTCGTTCGTGAGCCTGTTGATAAAATCTTTCCAACGGGGCTGAATGATAGTGCCGTCAACCCAGATCCGTTGTAAACGAACAGCATGTTCGTTCGGTGATCCAAGAAGAAACATATTGACGACTCTGAACGCGATGGTGCGATTCCAAGTCTGTTTCCCAAACAACACTGTATCTGCATTCAAACGTGCACATGGCTGACCACAAAAGTTCATGAATTGGTCCTCGGCTAATATTGCATTCAGGGAAAAAAGTGGATGATCGAACATACAGCAACACTCACTGAAATACGCCATTAGTCGTGCTTCATATGATATCAGCATTACTTCGTGACGTAACGAAGCATAGTCTCACCAATGATCCAGATACTGTATGGATCGTCAATCTTCTTGTCATCTTCGCTAAAAGTCAGCAAGGTCGAGGATGAATATAGGCTAGGAAAATGTACCCCCGAGTGAGTTGATGAGGTCTAGGATTGCAACAAGTTCATCCTGTGTGAACGGGCTCGTGGAGGAATCAGCGGCGGTCATTATATCTAGTAGCTCAATAAGATCAGTGTGAGCATTTCAAAAGAGGATTGTACCGGTCTTGGCATAATTGAGCATCCCTGTAAGGCTTTGGAGGACTTCTTTTGGAAGGGCACGGTTGTGCGGGTAAAATTCACAATGCGACCTCGATTCCATGTCATATACAATATACTTGAGTTAGGGTCAGTGTTGAAGTAGAATACAAGAGAAGCAGACATGCCTAAAGGACTACCGAAGAAACATACCAGTATCGGGCCTCGACGAAATATCCTAAACGTGTGTCAGTGAAAGAAAGTAATGGCGGATCAAACGTACTGATATGGTCATATCCAGCGATCCTTTGCAAGTCGGTACCGAGATCCCGCAGGTCAACTGGATGAACCCAGAAGAGAAGGCGATTTTTGTGGTCAACAAAGTAATAGTGCCAACTTCGATCATCGTCCACATTCAGAACAATTTCTGTGAACTCATCCATGGTAACACCGTTCGTATCAAACGCCTTCTGGACGAGTGTTGTGGCGTGAAACAAAATTTCTTTGCAGTTGCGTTGGTCACTGATATCGCTCTCTGTGAATATACGCTGGCAAGGTGTCCACAACTAGGGCGTATGCATATGGAAAGGGAACGTACTAATCTCTCATGATAAAATAGAATACTTCCTTCGGGATGAATATATCTCCCCCATCCTTCTGGAAGCTGCGGTAGTCTATGTTGAGAGCTATCAAGGCATAGGCGTGTCTCGTAGAAAATGTGAACTCACGCAGTCAAGAGTGTGTGTTGCCCAGCTGGAATGGCAGAAGGGTTCTCGTTCTGACTGCGGGCGAGAATGAACGAAGAGTAAGAGAGGTGGGGCACACTGGATCCCATTACCCTACCTAGACAGTCTCCTAGGCTTATAGCGCTGTGATGCTCCTTCAGGAGTCGCGGGGAACGCAGGTTCGGGCTGATCACTTGAAGTGGGATCCTGGTATTTTGATAATTCATCTCGCCAAGTAGCGGGACGCCGCACGGGCAGAGCTGCGAGAGTCATGCTGTCCTCTTTCTCCCCCTTTGCATGCTCTGAAGTTTGCGGATGTTCTCCGGTGGCCCGGGAGTTGTTGCTGGGCACATTGCTTGCACGCAGTTGGATTTGGGACTGGCCTCTGCGACGTGCAAATGCCAGAATTGACCTCCAAAACGATGCAAACCGAGCTCGAAATGCTCTCGCTAGGCGTCCAACGGACAGACGAAGGCGAATGACAAGCGACAGCAGGAATCGGAATAGGCTTGAGCCCATTGCAAGCAGCTGGTGGTCTCCAATTGGTATAACAAGCGCTGGTGGTTGTCCTTGAAGTCATTTAGCCACTTAATAGCCGCTCAGGCTCTGAACGTCGCCATTGAATATTGACTTTTGCTCATGAACCCGCAATGTACAGTCGATACGTTCATAATTTAATTGCTCATGTATAGCATGCCATTTTTTTTTTGGCCAGAGCTGAACTTCGACGGCTGACTGCTACTATACGTGCACTTGGAAGTTTGCCTTCTGGCTCTCTCCGAACCCCTGACAGTGCACAGCCACAACATCCTTGGGACCTTCCTGCCAAGTGGACCGCCAGTTTGGTCTTCCGGGATGGCAAGTCGACGAAAAAATAGAGCTTGTCATTCCAATCCTTCGTCTTTTAATCATCATGATGGCACTCTGTCTACTGGAGCAACACGTTCATAGAACGATACCGACGCTGGCGGAAGATCTTGGGCTTGGGGTCAACTCCGAGGATGTACAGCATACACCTCACCCATTCGTTTCGGACCTGGGACCTCAAAGCGTGTTCAATTGCTATGGTGCGGAAATGTCGAAATCCTGTGTCTTCCCATGCAATCAGGCCAGCTTAACGACACCGTGAGCGCAGCTGACTCCCCCTCACTGCAATCCACGTTCCTTTCCTGGGCATAACGTCCTCATTCAGCCCGCCGTAAAGCATGCCAATGTCAAAACGTCACCACCAGCGTTTGAGAGGCAGGCGCCGCGCCCATGGCTGATGCAGATGATGCAGGAACCTGGGACTCTGGTTGATTCACTGCATTCTAATAATGTTACAATGGTGAAGATGGCGAGTCCCGACACGCCTATACACATCACCCCTTGGACTTACAACCGAATGCGCAGGTTACCCGCACCTGCGTTGTATTGCAGCGAATCCTTTTTAAAAAATAACAGAGGCCAAGAGACAAAAGAAATGCTCGTAAGAAGTGCGATCTCGTTTCGTAAACCGTCCCATCCAGTATACCGTTGCCGCTTGCGAAATCATACCCGCCGGGCTCTCGCCGGTGGGTACTTACATATAATGTTCACGGTCTACCGTCGTCTGGATGCGCACCTCCAACTCCCTATGGGGCACCTGTTCGACGCGAAAAAAAGGGTGACGAGCAAACGAGTGAGTATGATCTTAAAGCACACAGACGATCGAGTGAGAGAGGGAGGGAGGGAGACGTGCCTTCAAATGGTCGGTGCGACTCGACACAAAACTTTCCGGCCCAAAGTCAGAGGCATAAGGCTGATTCGCGACCCTGCCGAGGCGGAGAGTGACTCCGCCCTCGTCTTTGTCTCGAAGGGGTTCGCGCGCGTTGAGTCTGGGAGATGACAAGCATCCGTGATGAGCGTTTTGTTTGCCACTCCGTACGACAGATGAACTTGTGTAAATGCACAATGCCGCACAATGTTCACGATACGAGGGGAAACGGAAGAGAACATGGGGGGAAATGCATGGAAATTCGGACGTACAGGGCGACATACGAGTTGATGTACACTGAAGCAACCGAGACCTCATTAATGCGTGTAGGATTGAGACGAGTGAATGCGTACGCTTTGCGACAGTGCAGTAGAACCCGACGAAGATGAAGTTTTCGGGCATCATCGCGTACTACCATTGTGCGATAAAGATAAACGATGGTTCAAAAAAAGGCGGAGAAGATGGCAGTCCACTCACGACCACGGTTCCAAGGATAACATCGACCCTGATTCATGTTGTCAATCAACATTTGTGACGGCGAGGATCAAGCGAGAGTGACGCACGATGTGAGCAAGCCTACCCAGGGGTTAATCGAGGTGATCAGGATTGTAACACCCAGGGTGAGTAGCTTACCGGTCGTCACGATGTATGTATTGAGGGTGTTGAGCAGCGTATCCGTACTTGGGTAACGAAGAGATGAACACACGCAATAGATCAAGAAGAAACTCCGTTACCTCCGGAAGCCTATTCCTGACATGAATAGATAGTAACACAAAACGATGGCTACAAAAAGATCTGCTGATACCCCCATGCCGAAATTGATGTAGAGCAGGGTCTGAAGGAGTCGTTAGGAATCAGGACCACGGATTGGTGTTTGAACTAACGGAGAACTGGTGGAATTGCGTGTGGGACTGCAGCCTGAACCTAGGCATTCCAAGGGTTTGTATGCATCAGACAACACAAGTTGGGACCTACATTTCTGCGGTGATCACTGTAACTCATTCGGTCATCGAATTGGTTGGAACGGAGAAGATACTTACCGAGGCTAACAACTAGAGAGGAGAATTGCGAGTTAGTTGGACGAAAGTAGGTCCTCGGATATACTTGCCTAGAATACAAAGAGTTATGACGCCCTGGAAAAATGGGTCAAAACAAAATGGACATTCCGACCCTCACGGAACTCAACTCACCATAATCGACGTTAAGACGATGTTCTTGCCACTGACTATATGCCATCAATAAATGCCATCGCAGTTCAGAGTGTAAACCTACACTTCCATATTTGCTGGGCGAACATACTTTTTCTCGATCAGAAACGGTACGGACAGTACTTCTGGAGGAAACACTCACGACCGTGTGATCGCATCCATGATGCACTAAAGTCAAAC
>JBBPRH010000458.1:0-18256 GCA_038092915.1 Boletus pseudopeckii | reverse complement strand
GTGACTTCGTCTTCTTCTCCTTCACCCAGTAGCTTATCCACGATGTCCGCCAACTCAGTCGAGAAAGAAGCTAGGGACAACTACTACGTGCAGACCGTCCACATGGACAGTGCACATGCACCTGCACCACAGATGGCACCGTACCAGAGGACGTACGGCAACCCCGTATGTGGCGTTTACCGAGTGGATATCTTTGGCTGGTTCTCAAACGATTGATCTTGTAGACACCTGCGGGCTTCCTTGCCTACGGAACAGTTATGTTATGCTCGTCGGTCCTGACTCTCCACGCTGGAAATGTCTACACACCCAACTTGGTCCTCGTCTTCGCGACGTTGTATGTATTGATTGAGTTTTCCCCGTTCAATCAGCCGCTTATTTCTTGACAGCTACGGGGGTATCACACAAACACTCGTCGGCATGTGGGAAGTATTCCTTGGGTAAGTATGCTTCGAAGTCGTTGCCAAGGATTGGTCTGACGTTTGTCAAACAGTAACACCTTCAGCGCGTAAGTTAACAGTTCGGGAAGTTGCCTCGGCTCACGTTTAATAATTCACCTCCAGTACTGTCTTCCTTACCTACGGCGGCTTCAACTTCAGTTATGGTGCCTTGTACCTGCCACAGATCGGTATAGCGTGCGTATCTGTGTTGGATTGCGGTTGTACTCCTCGCTGACGATGGCCACAGTGCAGCGTATAGTGTCAACGGGATCCCAACGAAAGAGTTTTACAACGCGATTGGTATTTACCTCGCGATCTGGTGGTAAGTGTACCTTGTGTCACAACAAAGAAAATTATTCACCTCTTTGTCACAGCTTGATTACCTTCTGCTTTACGTGAGTACAAATGTTCGCAGGGTCCGTGCCTCCGTTCAACGCTGGAAATGTTTACAGCATGGGTGCGTTGCGCACCACAGCTCCGATCATCTGCACGCTCGGCTTTACCGTTATTTCTCTCGCTTTCCTCGCCGCCAACTCTTTCACTGGTAAGGATCCATGTTCTAGTTTTGTCGGATGAAATGTCTGATACAACGGTCCAAATAAAAAATAGGCAACACACACCTCGCAACAGCTGGTGGTGCCTTTGGTGTCATTGCTTCATTCGGCGCATACTACGGCACTCTGTCCCAGCTCTGGACCCAGACCACGACCTTCTCCTTCATTCGTTTACCGCCCATTGTCATGGCGCCTTCGAATGTCTAAGGAGAGAAGTACCCGCTTCAACGCACTTATGGCCTTTCTTACCTTCTACCATACCATTCTTGTTTTCTCGGCGAAAAGTTTGACATTACATCTGCGACGTAACCACCCCTTCATGCGATTTATGGAAGCGTTGGCTGCTCGCTGAGCGAGGGATTGAACGTCGGGGTTTGTACTGTAGGAAATTTGAGGCTCGTTCCTCTTTCGACATGTAACGAGGGTTACGCGAATACTGTACGTGTGATGCACAGCCTTTGCTGCGAGCTCAGCATGGGAATGATAATGCACTGTCCGTTAGCCAAGATATAATGACTCTCTCCAGTCGTTCCTGACCTGTGAGCCCGGGAAATAAGAGTGCATCCTATAGAGTAAATTGTACGATTTCGAGAATTTGAGTCCCTAGGCTGAAGCAGGGTAAACAAGAAGACAACAATTGGCTCTTGCGGACTCAAGGCAGAGTAAGATGACAACCCCGAACGAGAGACCCAACATACCCCGGGCCGGCAAGACACCGTCGACTCAGACCCTTGCCTGTTGGCACGGTCAACTTCTGGGTCCGTGCGCGCTCGTTACATGTATTGTCGAGGGGAGGATCTGAATTCAAGAGGGTGAATTGTGGACCATGGAACCACGCGAGGGTCGGAATTAACCTGTGAAGAGTCCTCGAAAGGTTACAACATGCGAGTTATGACTTTAGCGCCAAGACGACGGGCACGTGTGCACTAATTGATCGGCTACGAAAAAGGCAGGTGACAATGAAAGTTTCTCTTTGAGAGCTCGAGTTTCTGCGGAGGACGACGAGAAACTCTGCAGCTCTTCCGTCGACACCGTGAAGCTGGCCTTCTTCGCTGCATGCTCGCCCTTCCACACCGTCCCCTTTTCTTACTCCTCTGATTCTGGAGTTTTCTCGGCCGTTTCAGTTCCAACATGGCCGAACACTCCGTCCAACGTCTAACGTCCCAGTCGTCCATACCGGTCGTCACGCCCCGTCCTTCTCGTTCCTCCATCTCCTCCACTTTTCCACTTTCTCAAACGTCTCTTGTGTCCCAGTTCCGTCGCGCCTCAGAGAGTACCACCCAACTTCGCCCCGTTGCTACCTCCATCACTTTGGCCTTGCCACAGACCCCCGTTTCGTCCATCCCATCTTTTCGTTCAATTCGCAACTTGCTCCCTTTTGCACCAGCCAAGACTTCAAATCCACCACCCAGTCCTGCCCATACACCGAAACCATCCTTTGTCAGTTTCGGGTCTCTGCGACGGATAACGCATGATAGAAAGAATCCCGACACTCGCGCCCGTCCGCAAGAGGCGGATCAAGCCCCGGTCATCGCCATCGCGAGACCTAGCCAATCTTTTGAGGAGGAAATGATAGCCCGCAAGCGAAGTCGCGACATCAGCAGGTCCACCTCTGACTTGAGCCCTTCATCACGAATGAGTGAGGAATGTTATGGTATTTCCTCTCGACTTTTTGACGGGCTCAGTTTTCTGATTGGAGCGTAGTCCTGCCTTTGCCCTCTTCCGGACCACCATTGGGGGCTGATCTCTCTACCATCATCGAAGCTGAGAACTCGGGTATCTCTAAGCACATACCCTGTCTTGGGGACACGACGCATGGAGATCGCGACGATGGCTCCCTTGCGTCGCCATTCAGTCTCGAACGGAACGACAAGAGTCGACTCCCATCTCCTGATTCGAGAACGGCGTCAGTTCTCGACCTGTCGACCTCCAGGCTGGCCGCCGAGGTGATGCACGCGTTAAAGGTCGAGGACGCTACTACTGGGAGTCATTGGCTGAGAGGCGTGAATGGAATCGTTGTGGAGGAAGGTCCAGATGATTCCCGTACTCCAGTATATGGAGCATGTGACGACGGGGATCTTGATGCTGCCTTTGACTTTGGCGCACTAGATCCAGACCTCGCTGAGCTGCTCAGCCCAAACAAGCTGAACGGCAAACCCCAAACCCCAAATCCTCGCGCCAGCCGTATCCCATCCCGAACCCATTCCCGAAGCCCCAGCCATCCTGTCTCTACACCCCCGCTCTGCCCACTGAACGGGGACGGCGTCTCCCCGCGAAGCACGCCTCATCTTGGTATCGTTGTCCCTCCATCAGCATCTCGCGCTATTGTACAGTCATCGCCCACTAGGCGTTCCGCCTCCTTATCCCATGCAAACCCTACACGAGGCCCACCTTCCTCACTTCCGCGTCTCATGCGTTCAGTGACGAGTGCGCCGCCTAGTGCGGGTGACCCGTCAGACGGGACTTCGGCACCGTTAGTGTTGCGGGGTCCACCTAAAAAACGACATCAACCGCCGTCGCCCCTGTCATCTCAAACACACTCTTCCCAGGCACCCTCACCCGCAAGCTCCCATGGATCGACGGATATGCCGCCCCGCCGACTTGCTGGTCCCCGCCTCGCCACACCGACGCGACACGTATCATCCTATGCCCCGGGAGGTTTTTCACCGTCTACGAGCGAGAAGGCTTCGTCATCCCAATTCTTGCCTCGTTCCGCCTCTGACCCCGCACGCCAGCCCAGCTCGCGTCGCAGTGTCGAATTCAGTGGCGTATTGGAGGTCAACAAACGGCGACGGCCACACCTCTTCATTAGCCGGAGACGAAGCATGAGCGTCGAGGATGCACGGCTGCCCCCCGAATCGGGTTCAACGTCTCCGATACGGCCTTCGTCCTCCCTGTCCAACCGACCTCCTGTTATGGAGTGGCTTGGACCCAGGACAGTGAAAGCATTCGCTGCGGCTGGTCTCCTAGACGGTGACAGAGACGGATCTAACACGCATGCACCGGGATCCAGCAGATACGGCTCCCTCCGGGTTCATAGTGAACGAGAGGACCGTTTCGTGCCTTCCAGGATGGCCTTTTCCGAGGCTGCGTCGACATCCTCTTGGGGACGCAGCGGTAGCGTGTCTCGTGGAATGACACCATCAGAAGGCGGCCTCACATGGGGTAGCCCGACATTTTCTGCCCCTCGTACGACCTTCTCGGGATCGACTGCGCCAACGTCGATATCAGCCACGTCCTCTTCTCAGCAAGCCGCGCTCCAGCTGATGAAGGAGAAGCACGACCTCGAAACTGAGGCACTGCTCTCTGCGCTCTCCGATTCACAGAGGACGACCAAGACGCTTCGGGAGGAGAACCTCCAGCTTCGGGATCGCATCCGAGAACTCGAGGACGAACTGGACGAGACGCGCACCCAAATACACCGGTTTGCTTCTGGCGTATTACCGCGTGCGCCGCCTCCAGGGACGTTTCCCAGGTCCCCTCATGATCGGCCGGTGCGTTTGCCTTCCCCATTGGCAGCCCCACGTCGACCGCCGATCCAACACTCGTTCTCATATGCACATACGAATGGGTTTACGACGCCCGCTGCCGACCGGAGTTCCAAATCGTCGCGTGCGGCGTCACCTTCCCGTGGCGATTCGCCGGCGCCAGTGGCAGTAGCGGCACCACGTCCTCGTCGACGGCGCGCGAGCACCACGTCGTCTGTGTTTCCGAGCGTACCACAGAACATGTCGTTGCTTATGCTTGAAGAAACCATGCACGATCGTACCGGAGCCTTGTCCGCGCCACCGTCCCCACCCTCGCCGACGCGCGGTATTCCATCGCGTTCGAGTCTCTGCAACGTGAGCCGCAACAGCTGCATCATCGGGCCCGGACACGCTGCCCATAGTACCCACGCCCATCATTCGTCCTCCCTCTCGTCTGGAACCCGGAACATCTCGCCCACGATCGCCAGTTTCTCCATGACGGAGATCCCAGGATCACCGTCGAGTCTCCAACTCCGACCCGAACACGAGTTGCATCTCGGCGATATGACCAACCTAAGTATCTATGCTATGAGTGATGAAGAGCTATGATCTCCATGCTATTCTTTCTTTTCTTTCTTTCCACCCCCGCCGCGTTGTCGTTTCTTCCCGCTTTCGGTTTTTCTTTTCCTTTGGGGCGTTTTACTCCTTTTACTCCTCTGCGCGCTCGCTGTCAGTTGATGCGTTAGTCAGCGTCGCGGTCTATGCTCGCATCTCTTTCGTTTGTCCCTCTCTCGGGAGGTTTTGACATCCTTTCATTCAGTACATATTAGTTTTTCAGGTCTCGTTTACCATCTTGCTCTATGTTATTCGTATTCTATGTAAATAGCGGTAGATGTACAATACGCCTATTTCGAGATTGAGAGCCATACGGTACATACCCCCTTCGTCAATTCTGCTTCCCCTCCTCCATTCAGGTGTTGGGATGAGCCAACGTCGAGTTACGTGTGATTTTACGTTACGTAGTCCAAGAAAAATATATATCAAGTCTGCAGTCTAACTCTATGAGCTCGAGCTGGAGGTCCGTTGGGAACTCTACATATACCAAGGAGAACATGGCCCACCGCAACATACCGTTCAACGTTCAATGCACGGCAAACTTGGATTTCATCCGCAATCGCTCACCGATACGATAAAAGATGAAACTAGGAATAGACGGTGGGGTCCAATCAGGCGTGGCGTCTTCACGGATATAGAAAAAAAGGAAAGAAAAAAAGAAACACATCCGGAACACTCACGGTAACGGTGCCATGATCGTCGTGAGACCTGCTAACAACGCCGTCGCCCCCACTGTCCCTAAACGATCGTACATCGCAGTCGCGAACAGGGGAAACACGGCTGCAAAGGTAGATCGCAGTGCACTGTTGCTCGCCATGGCCGACGCTGCGATCGGACGGTATGCGGTCACCAGATACGTGAACGTCGATGTGAACACGAAATAAATGCCGGACCCAAATGGGATGGAAGCGATGATGGGCGCAATCCAGTGGACTTGTGGGTAGGTGGTAAATGCAAGCCAGAAGAGGCCTAAAAACGGGGCGTGAGCGCGTACCAAAGTCGACGGGGAGGGGGAGGGGTGTGTGATGGACGTACTGATTGGGACAAGGATGGCGCCAAGTTGACCCATGATGAGTCGGACTTCTGGCGGCGGGTTACCAGAATATCTGACAGCTTCCCGGGCGAAGAGTCTGATGCTTCGTGAGCAATTTCTACAGTGTCTGAGCGATAAAGGCCAACTTATTCCAGACTGGCTGTGTAGAGATGCCAGCGAACATGCCCACTCCAATTCCAAGGAAGGTGAGACCAGTCATTTGGTCATTGAAGTGGTGGATACTCTGAAATATAATTGGATATGCCTGAAATGCGAGATAGAGAATACCCAGAAGCAGTGCATTCCTTGGCAAAGGGTTTCAACGCATGTTGCACATCTATCAGGTCCAATTGCATACCATATATCTAACAGGAGGACCATTCGATCAAAGAGCAGCAGCTCTGTGATTAGTGAGTTCAAAGTACAATACGAAGAGGTTGCTCAAAACATACGGAATGGCCGGTAGCAGCTAATCATGATAGACCTGGCTAAGCTGCCTTGAACCTTGTCCAGAGGAGCATAATAACTGATGTCCCCAGTAGCCTTGCGTAGTCTAAGATGACCTGAGCATACGGACATTCTGACGGTTTAGACGGCTACCTGGCTGCCTTCTTCTTCAATATGACAGGGACATATGTTTCTGGAACAAACTAAAGCATGGACCAGTCGTCAACGATCATAACGGATGTAGAATGGTATGACTACGCTTTACCATCAAGAGCAGAACGTTTTCGGCAAAGATCCAGCATAACATGACCCAGTACATCCATCTCCAGTACGTATTCTGAGTGGAGTGGAGATCAAATACGATAAGACGCCAAGAATCCACACATGGGCTCACTTGAACGACGAATCTGTTTAAAAAGGGGGTGAGGAAACGTGCGGGACACTAGAACGTGTGTGAGTCGTGACGCATACCCTGCAATCAAGGGACCAGCCACGGGACCAATGAAAGGCGACCTCATGTCACCACTGAGTACGACATCTTGAATAAATGTATCACGCTTACATGGTATAGACCGCCATTGGACTAGAAATCAGCGCGGGCGGCGCGAAAAAGTACAAGACTCACTTTGCCACAGTGGTGTCAGGAAACATGTCACTGACACTACCTCCAGCGACGCTCAGGAACGCAGCACCACAGAAACCAGTGAGCAACCTGAAGAAGAGAAATACACCTGTATTCTCATTAGATGGCTTCTTGGGTCAATACCTGGCTTTCACCTACCAATATTGGGAGCGAATGCTACTGGGAACGTGAGGATGAAGAAAAATATATATGAAACCCGATATATGATATTTCGACCTCGACACAACCGAGTCAGCCGCAAGCTTTCGAGCATGAGACTGTTGGCGTACCATACATCTCAGACAGTGGACCAACGAGGAGAGGACCAGCACCAAGCCCCAAAACAAACAGACTGATACCAAGGACTGTAACTTCGCGCGATACATGGAACGTTTGGGAAGTCCCTGCTTCTGTAAAAGCGGCCTAATAGAGGTATTGACACGACAGGCTGGACAAGTGCAGGAAACACGAACCATGGAGGACGCACAGGTGACACAGAGAGAAGCCGAACTGATAACAAGGACAGCAACCCAGCGCCTGAGGGTGGACATGCATTGCGGATTGTCTTCGGCCTCCAGGGTCACGAGGAACGAATCGATGGCCTCCTTGCTGGGGGACTGCTTCACCTCCGCCGCACCCTCGACAGTGGGGTCAAGCGTTGAGGTTCTGGTAGACATCATCAGTAGCGGCTAGGCGGGTACTGACAAGGGTGAGGAAAGTGAACGGCAAGGTGCGAAGCGAGGCAGGCATGCACGAGGAGTCAAAGGAATAATAATAACATCGAGCCTGGGAGTAACGGCTCCAGGTTGATGCGCTGGCGGAATATCTTTGAGGAGGCTCATGGTTCGGAGTCTTTTCAAGTATATTATACAGTTGCTGCACTATGTTGCCCAGTGCTCACGAGAGCGGTCTGTTTGCTCGGTCAGCCAATCGGCCCGGAATGACAGGCAGGCTTACTGATGTATGACATTGATAATGCCAGCTTTCGGCGCCAACCGTTATTAATTGATCACTCATCCTCATGAAGGGTTGTCAAGTCGAGCTGTCAAGAACGCAAGGATGACCGAGCCCGCAGTAAGGATAGAGTTTGGATTCGATCGCGAGGGTAGATGCGGCCGCATTGCCACTGAAGTCACTGTGCTGAAAATTCCCAAGCAGGCTGCGGAAACACAAGTTGCATGGAATCATCATCATCCATCGAAATTCACAAGAAAGACCCACACTTTATTAGCACAATGGATGCGCGTACCGTGGGCCAGCGCTGTCACCCTGTGCTGAGCGACGTCGAAATTTGAGTCCAACTCTTGTGCTGGTTTCGTCCGACCTCAAGACCGTCTGCCATCGCCTTGGTGTTAGTATGTACAGACGATACGGTCCAAGGGACTCGGGCTATGGGTCAAAGAAATTTAAAATCCTCCCTAGCTACGTCGGGCCGCACCGGACCGCTCTAGGGTTAGTTTTTTCAAACTCCGGTTTTGACCACAGTAGTGAGCAACTGCCATCATGATAAGGACACGTGGATGGACACCAACGAACTATTCGCCGACTCGAGCAACTAGTCGGATCTTGCCAGGTATGTCTAGTCAGTGCAACTCATCGCAACTCATCCGGATCTTCTTTTTGTATTTGCTCCGCGGCATCATATAGGGAAAACCTGTCCTCCCGGTAAACAAGGGCATTGCCCAAACGATCTACAGTCACATGGGTTTCTCGCGGACAGTCACCTAATCAACGTCCACGCTGCCCTGCGATGGCCCCAGTCTGCCGTGCGATGTTGGCGCTCTTGTCTTGTGCCCGGTTATCAGACGAATAGCCTCCTACCCGCATCGGGTCGTCCCTGTCAGTGGCCTGTCAATTATTTGTCGGATTTGCCGGTGGCGCGCATATCTAGTCTCAGTCTGAATTCAACGGACCATCCTTTTTCGATTGATACGACGATACGTCGTAACCACTCGCTGTCTTATATGGTCCCCGACGAAGCACCACCATCCCACGAATACTTGTTATCAGGCACATGAAACGGCTCAAGGGACGCGCATCGGGCAGCGACGTGTCTCAACTGAGCGCCATTAGTGCGTCCCACGCGCGATGAAAGCGCATCAGACCATGGTCGTATTTTCTGATTCTGATAGATACTGATACACTTGATGCGTCAGACCCTCCAACACTCGATGCTATTGGCGGCTTTATCGAATGGAAATTCTCCGCCCCAAATCTCGACATCTCTGGAACTTTCTTCAACGCCCACCCATAGTAACCGTATCGTCTCTCGTGCTGCGGAAATGTCGTTCACACGTCCTCCATCGAGCTCTTCTTTGCAACTCTGGTGACGACAATGAGCAAGTTAGCACCCCACATCGCATTCTGAACCCCACCTGGATGGCTTGGCAAATGTCTGTATCGACGACTGCCAAGATATCTGCCATAGACCCTTCTTGTTCCCATCTCAACCCAGCTGTCGTTTTCACCACTGACGAGAGCAAACCGAGACCGGCGAACCCCATACCAGCGCCGTAGAGCGAGCGAGCGCGGGCAAGAACACTTTCTAGTTCAGAAGTAGGAACGGCATGAATGCCATCCAGCCCAGTAGCAAATAAACCATTGGTAGTTGCTATCCGCTTTGCATTCGTCTGGCGGAGCCGAGAGCGAGCTGCTGCTGTGAATGAAGCAGCAAGGCTGGGAGTGCCAGTTGCGAGCAGAGTTCTGGTGATGGCCCGGAGACTGTTCGTGTTGAGGATGTAAGTGCATGTGTCATTGTTCGGATGTCAACAAGATACTTGCTCCTCGATGGTAGCATTAGCTATCAGAGTGTCGACCTGTAGCAGTATGGCGAAACGAACGAGAGAGAGAAGGGCGAAGACATACCATCAGATTGCTGCAGAAGCGCCATGACAGGTGCCTGGTGAGCTTCAATGTGTATAGGAGATAGTAGCCACGCACACATGTCCCAAGGTTTTACCATTGGTATCTTGTGGGTGAGAAGTTACCTGGGCGGGCATCTTGGAAAAGCTGTGGAAAAGAATACTTGGAGGGCGGGTTATAAGAAGGACCGGACTCGTGGCCTGATTTATTTAACACCTAGTTGCAGTGCACTTCGGGTTCTCCGGATATCAGCTGGTTGACGCCTCTAAATGGCTTCTTCCTGCCAGAAGAACAAAGCTATTTCGAGGTAAGCGTGATGATCGTCAGATCAATCCACTTGATGAAGAACAGCCTAACCGGCAAGAAACATCGACACAGACTCCCCATTTACAAATGCACCTGTCATTCGGTCACTCCTTAATCACCGTTATGGATAACAGCCGGTACACAATTTCCTTCCCCTAGGTCCACATTCAGTCTGGGCCTGACTCCGAGGACCCATTTGAACCAACATAGGCGGCTTCAGCTACACATAACTTTTGGGACGGAGTTTGATCAAGATCCATTAAAAGGGCCTCCTTTAGGAGGCTGTTATATCACTCTTGCATTCCAGGACTCCTTTGTCTTCTCCATGATGTCGCCGTCAAGGTCATCTGTCTCTTCGAGAGAAACATGTATTCTTGGCCCCTTTGTTGTTCCGAGAATATGGGTTGGTCTTTGGCAGCTCTCCAGTAATGCATGGGGTAGCGCGCCTGCCGCCAGAATTCGTCAGGGGATGGTGCGGCACGCCGAACGCGGTTACAATGCATTTGGTGCGAGCGCCGCTTCCAGGGTCTCTCCACTATGTCTAATCGCTACCACTCTCAGACATGGTGCGGAACGCCAAGTCTCCCATACAGGTTTTATTCTCACAACACATGTCATTTGTCTGTTTGCCGTCACCGATATCCTAAAGGGTAAAATATGAACGGATCTCGTGCACTTCTTCCCGCTGAATTTTCTTGCAGCCGATCACTATGGGAGTGCGGAAATTCTCTTCGTGCGTGAACCCTCATTGGACTTGGTTCATCTGGTTTGAACGACAATCCAGGGCCAATTCAGAGGATCACTTCCGTCGAACATGCCTGTTATTGGCGCTACCAAGTGGTGCGTTTTCAGATCCACCACTCCAACGCGCGCGGTCGTGGAATCCGCAGTGCGGGATCGCATGAAGCGTATGCGTAGTCAATCTGTCGATTTACTCCAGGTGCGTGGCCTTCTTCCCCCCCATATGAACTGATCATGTCTATCGCTACGGTGTCAGTTTCATTGGCAAGATTACACCGATAAAGGCTATCTAACAGCTCTCCAAATCCTCCAAGATCTCCAACACGAAGGATTGATTTCCGCAGTGGGGTTATGTAATTTCGACGCGATACGTACGGATGAGATCTGTACACAGCTTGGTCCAGGGTTTATCGTGTCAAATCAGGTGCAGGTAAAGTTACCTCCCTGAAACCCCTGAAGCGCGAGACTCATCAGGCCGATAGTTCTCCTTGATTGATACGAGACCCTTGCACGGCATGGCAGATGTATGTGAGCGGCACAACGTGAAGCTGCTAACATACGGCACGCTCGTGAGTCCTATCTGATGTGATGTCGGATCTACTATCGCTCATTGCCTCCATTGCAGTGTGGGGGATTCTTGGCAGACAAGTGGCTTGATCAGCCGGAACCAGATCTCTATGCTTGCAATTTGACGCCCTCGCAACGAAAGGCAAGTCAGATAACCACACCGATCCCGGAATGGCTCATTCACCTCCCTTTTTTTTCCCCTTCCTTTTCTATATTATATTATATCTTTGAAACCACGCCCCTCATGCGGTCCTCGTTCCTTGGCTTAGTATCTCGATGTGGTCTTGAAGGCGTGGGGAAACTGGGCGCTCTTCCAGACCCTCTTGGCGGTGCTTCGCGACGTGGGTGATCGTCACGGTGGAATCAGCATAGCCAACATCGCCATTCGTTGGATCCTTGATCACCCCTTCGTGGGCGCTGTGATTATAGGTGCGAACGCTATCATGATCTTCCTCGAGGCGGAGACTTATTCTAGTCCGGTCGTTTCTTTCCTCCCTTTTTTTCCAGGCACTCGATTGGGCGTTTCCGAGCATCCAGACGATAACCAACACGTCTTTGGATTCACGTTGACAGAGGAAGACAGGAATATGATCGAAGCGGTGCTGGCTCAGTCCAACGGCCGCCGCATGATCAGTATGATTGGTGACTGTGGCGCTGAGTACCGCTGAACGTGAAAGAAAGGCGCTTTTGTTTGGAATAGGACAGTTTACACCCCAATTTACATTTTTCATGCATCGCACATTGTTGGACACATGGTCTGACCATCAAGAATGGTGTTTATGCCAGGCTTCTGGTTCCAGGGCCTGAATGTGTATACTTGGATGTGATCAAGAGATCCAGCCTCCCATAGGCAGAAATAGAATTTCCCGTCTTCAGGTGATTATCATCGTTGTAGGATAGACAAGCGAATCAAGTACAGCTCGTGTGATGGATGGGTGTACACATCATTGCAAGTCGAACGCGCGAAATATTTGCCAAATGAACGAATGATGATGGTATGATATATATATGTGAATGCATGGTCCGATATAACGGCGAATGGTGTCTAGAAAAGCATCATCGTAGGGTTTCAAAGTCTACTGATGTGGGAATGGATCAAGGCAGAGGATAGACGCTGAATTGGCTGTAGCTTTCTCTTAACATCTCGTAGGATGGTCGTCTTTGGATGCCAATCTCGGAAGGCATCTCGTAACGCGACGATTTCGTCGGAGAAAAGCCCAGCTACCCTATCATCTGCGATCAGATCGCGGAGCGCCCATGGGATCTGTGAATACAGGTGTACGGATCACGGTGAGTCAAGCGACCGACCACCGAGTAATACGGAACGAAAGCGCACTTCATAATCATTCCGCTCCGCCAAAGCACTGAATGACTCCTCAACAAGTTCAGCCTGTGTTCCTGAACCGCTGTCGGTGAGGAACAGGTACTTTATTGCCAAGCTATAGCCACATGTAAAGGGGCCGGATCACGGAAAGGTTTGGAAACAACTTACGAGTACGTCGCAAGCTCCTCATATGGTTTTGAGTGCCCGATGCCATTCAACGATCCTGCGGTGACTTCCGATAGGTGGGTAAGGAGCCCGCCATCGGAGAGTCCTGCATTTCGGATGCGAAGAAGTAGGACGAGCAAGTTGGAGAGAAAGTCAGAGGGGCTGTGACTAGATTAGCTAATCCTGATCTTCGGAAACATCACAGCTTTTACGCACTGGTATGCGTCTCCGTCAATGTACAGCGCACGTAAAATCAAGGGATGGGATACGGATGTGAACAGTCCTGAGTACAGCCCTACGACCTGGTCGTTGAGCGACGCGATGTAGACCATTTTGATCTAGGTGATAGATTAATGTTGCGGGCGGCGCACTTGGCACAGCTAAATCACATACCCCGTTATTCAGGACATTTCGAAGAGCCCTTACGTAGTCCCGGGATATAGCACTTCCCGTGTTCTGATACCACAAGATGTTCAGATGAAAAGGCACACATGTTCCTGAACCTGGAGGAACCGAACCTGGAATTCAAACAATTCTCTCGCGGCCGTGGATTCGAAATACTGGAGTTACCATGAGTCGGACAAGTCATGGCAAGGGGAACATGTGACGTGCCTGAATGTACGGTTGCAGCAACGAACTCGTACTCAAGTATCGCAATGGTCCTAGATGGATCCCGCAAAGTGCCAGACAGCATATTCGTTGCGGGGGCCTCACCGATACAACCGGACCAGTGGCAACGCCACTTGCGGGAATTGATGCATCGGCGTTGAGCGCCGTTTGGATATGACGATCAGCAATGAGACGGTCTAGAAGATGTGTTGACACCACTGATCCTTGAGAATGTGTTGCGACAAAAATAGCATCGGCGTCATGAAGATCATCAATCCATTCTTTATTCCCAATCAAGTTTTGGTACAATCTGTTTAGGTCGACTCGTTATGGCGCCCAGACGCACACAAACACATGTGATAACATACCTCTCAACTCGGCGATTGATGGTTCCTTCTCCTTCCAAAGGTATCTTGGTGACTTTATCGAGCTTCACCTTATGCTCCTCTTGGAAGATATCCAGCGCATCCGCGATCCCGTTTACAAACCTGGTACTCGTCCCCGTAGGCTGAGCAACAAATTTGGTCAAGTATCTACATGCGACATATTACGGCGCACTAACCTCACCGGCCAATGTGCGCAAAACGGTACCTTCAGGCGGCTCTCATGAGCGTAACTTCATTACACATACAGGGCGGTGACCCACCTGGAAACCATCCATGGACCCCAATGATGACCACTCTCTTGCACCCTCTTAGTACATCCACGGCTTCCCCTCCACCAAGCACATCCCACGTTCGTGGGAGAGCCATATCGTGCGGTGAATAAACTGTTTCCTTTCCTTTACCTTTACCCTTGTTCGAAGGAGTTTCACTGCGAGAAAATAAAACCCCGCTGACATATTGTAGCGTCTTTGATAAGGCAGATGGAGGCTCGCTAGGCACTGCTGATCGTGGCAATGTGTGGAACGTATCGTACCAGGTGGGAAGGACAAGATTTGGCGGAGGCGGTGAGGTTGGTGTTTTCACGCCTGATTGTTTGGATGGCGAAGGCGACGGCTGCCGCTTTAGTGTGTCGTTCACAACGGTTTCTGGGTAGGTTACCGCGTGAGTTATAGGAGACCGCTTATCATCTAATGTCTTGGGTGGCGGAGATGAAGCATCCGATGGGTGGGGTTGTGCCCGAATGGGTGGCTTTGTGACTTGAGTCGGTGATGGGTGGGTCGCCATAGGTGGTGCTGAAGATGCAGAACTTGGCTCAGGAGCCATCTCGTCGTCTATTTCCATGACTTCCATCTTTCCATCTTCTTTCTCGTAGGTTATGGATTTCATTGCGATTGCCTTTGCGGTAAAGAATGACATCCATCCTGTCGGATTCGCTGAGATCGCGGACTGCATGGGATTGTTATAGTCGACATATCTGGCAGTGGACAGATCCTGTGCGGAGGGAGATACCTGATCTGGAGAGGAGTGAGTCTCGTGGTCTCCTGTGCACTGTGTCTCCTCAGTCTTTGGCCCCATTTCAGAGTGTTCTGGCGGATCTTGTTGGGAGCCCGAATCCATATCCGGACCAACGGTAGTGGTGACTGATGATGATGGCTGGTACCAAGACCAGGGTGTGTACCACGTGGAACCCTGTCTTGCGGTATCCAAATTGTGGACGGAAGGTGGTTTCTTGTCATCAGGTGGCGAACGTTCCATGGCACTGACATCTGAATTCAGATTCACCCCAACCTCAATCCCGCATTCCGCCTGCGAGCTTTCGGGGGGATCGAAGGTAGGTGGCTGGTCGGGAGCTGGCGAAGAGGCGTGAGTGCCAACAGACTGCGACTGAGCTCTATTTTCCGCCTGAGCGGCGGAGGAGCTCCCATTCAATCCCAGATATGTCCACCAGGTATTCGTGCGAGATTCGGTTGCTGCGGTTGGCTGGCTAAGAGATTGATTGCCGGATTCTGAAACACGTATGGTGGAGTCGGAGGCCACACAAGTTGGTTCAGCTACATTCACCAAAGCTACATTTCCGGGATCTGTCCAGCGTGCAGTGATGAAATTCAAGATATGTAATAATATCACACGAACGTCCGTACCTGGCGTAGCAAT
Organism: Boletus pseudopeckii; assembly: GCA_038092915.1. Classification (NCBI taxonomy): domain Eukaryota; kingdom Fungi; phylum Basidiomycota; class Agaricomycetes; order Boletales; family Boletaceae; genus Boletus; species Boletus pseudopeckii. The sequence goes on along the minus strand of JBBPRH010000458.1, from coordinate 2,468 downwards.
GGAGGGTTCACAAGAGCGCTCGACAGATGGATCCCGTGGAGGCGGAGTAACCGCGGTCTCGGGTGGAGGAGGTCTGGACTTTGCTAACATGGGAAAATTGAATGCAAAAATGCTTGTCGCCGAGTTAGGAACAACGGGAGGTCCAGTGTCTTCCTGAGACTGGGCTACCGGAGTATGATGTGGTAAAGCACTGAACGAGGGCTCGGAAACCGGTTGTTCCTTGCGAGCAGAGGGGGTATCGACCTTGTCGAGCGTTGGCTCTGGGATCGATGCGGAATGTGGGGACCCTGACACAGTGTCTTTCGGTAGAGGCTGAAAGTCTGTACCAAGATTGGAATCTCCAACTGCACCAGTTAAGTCTGCCGCTATCAACGTTTCAAGGGATGGTCTTTCCCCTGACGATTCTGTACAAATATGAACAGTATCCGGTGCTTCTGGTGCAGAATCCATTTCAACCTTTACTTCTGCGATGGACGACTCCTTGTCGCTCGACCAGGAGAAGACGCTGAACCATAAAGGCTTATTAGACAAGGGTAAGGCTGGAGCAGGATCTTGCGAAATAGCCGCCGGAGGGTTTGAAGGGTCAACGGGGGGTGAGGCCTGTGAGGCCTGGTCGGCGCGAGGATCTACAGGGACACGGACAGGCGGAGTGGCTGGTGTGGGACCTTGATGGAGTTAGCACAATAAATCAGTTGAGTGCATGCTTGTAGAGAGGCGTGATCCAGACCGCACCTAACGCTGATTGGTCAGACTCATGGACAGGGTTTACAGGAGGTGATTCGGGGGGGAGGGGGTCATTGGTGGTGGATGATTGGTCGTGATCTTCGATGGTTATCGGAGTAGTATTTGACTGAGAAGAATCGGTTGGCATGGCTCTACGTAGAATGTTGGGTAGATTGTCGGCTGCAGAGGCTAGCGAACGTGTCTGTTGAGGTTCTGCAACAACAAATGAGACGAAAGGTGGGAGTGAGTTGTTGTGTATGGCGATGTGGCGTTTCAAACGAATCTGATGAGAAGGGAGCATCAATATCAGGATAGACTCGTTAGACAGACTCTGCCATCGACTTGGTGGGAGTACACACACGCAGCAGCTACACGACCTGCACAACGTCAAACGGCAGTGTGATCACGTGATATGGGACACGTGCGTGCTAGCTGTGACCCACAAACGGTCAAACGGTCGTGCCAATCTACAAGACGGTGTATAACGTTATCGCTTGACGACTCTACCGCAGACTTTTGAGCGCTGTGATTGGAGGACGGCTAGCAAAAAAGGGAATTTACAGCATACTACGGGTGAGCTGTCCAGCTTAACCTATACTTATATGGAGTGCATAATGTAGCATTTTTCCCGGCTCGTTTTCTAGATGGGCCAGTGAGACTGCGCGTACGTCACGAACAACAACATGCCCCTCGATTTGCTCCACGATCGCTTCGGCGACGCCACTCACCAGAAGCTCGACGCCGAGGTGAATGAGAGGCTCCCACCTGACAGCATTATGCTTCCCGGACCTCCTGTCAACTATGCCAACCTTCTGCTCGCTGTCATCGGTTTTGAGAACTCCGAGAAGTTCTTCAACATCACGTACCACGAGTTATTCAAACTGACCGCCAGCAATGAAGAGCTACAAATGATGCTCGCTTCCGCCTGGGAGCAAAAATCATACCGCCAAATTCGGAACCTCGGTACGCGTGCGATCATCTGCGATGATTTCTGGTCAAGTTGATGACCATGGACGATGGCACTGCATAGCAATCATTAGCCGTAATGACAGTAACTCCTCGCTTGGTGGGTTTCGATGCAGCATATCTCCAGCTTTGTTCATTACCATCATACACCCTAGAACCCGAGGCCCTTACAAACGCGGCGAAGGAAAATTTAATGCTCGCGTTGATCAACCAGCCTTATAAAGGCCGTGCTGTTGACGCTTTGTACGAATATCTTGAGCGAAACCATCGCAAGTTCGGTAACGCCACGGCTCACGGGTATTATGCTAGGTTCTGTTCTATCGTTCAGAGTTCCGGAACAGGAAAGACGCGCACAATGATACAGGTTTTCCTTCTTCTCATGAATGCCTACAACAGAGTGCTCATTTATATTCATGTGCAGCTTGTTCACAAGGGCGTCTTGGTGTTGTACATGAATCTTCGACCTGTCGCGGATAAATTTGGATTTCCTGTTCGCGATGACATTCCCGCGTCGATCCTGACCGAAGACAGTGGTTCCGACGAGAAGGCCTATCATAAAAAGTGCTGCGCCTTCTTTGCAGCCATCTTCAAACTCGTGTGCGAGCAGCTATCTAATCGAACAAGTGATGGCAGAGCGGCAGTCGAGGAATGGAATAAATTTTGGGACGTACGATCGTCAGCCCGTGCTGGTCTTTTCGCTCAGCTGAAGAGCACATATGACGAGGTGGGCCTGGTGCAACACCAATTTCTTGATCACCTTTTGTTAACTGTGTTTGGTA